>RJWJ010022554.1:0-26725 GCA_004363605.1 Indri indri | reverse complement strand
ACTTTCTATGACATATACAAATAGACACTAGAAAACCAAGAAAAATATAAATGAAATTCTGCTACTTTTTGTTGCATCCCATTGGGTTGTTTTGAGCTCTCTGCAGGGTAGGCAAACCCCATTAGGATTCATAGCCCTTAATGAATACAATTAGTCCAATGAACCAGAAAACTGGGAGTCATCAATCCTCAATCCTCTCGATCACATAGTCAGGCATCGGGGCCTTTTGTTGATCTCCTACAGAATTCCCAAATCCCTCCCTATATCCTCTATCTCTAGTCCCTGCACTACTCCCTCAGTGTAGTTCTTAATTTATTGCTTGCATTATTTAATCATTTCAGCTTCCATACTGGTCTCTTGCTTCTGGTTTCACTTTCCTCCACTCTACCCCTGGAATAAACTTTCTAAAACGTATACTGTCACCGTTTCTTCATTTCACACGCACGCACATAAGCAGGATCTTTCGATGCATCCCATTCCTTTCCAAACACCATCGCGGAACGCAGCCAGCCCTTGCAGATCCATTTCCTACTTATCCCTGCAGCCTCCTCTCTCCCAGAGCCCCATGCGACATCCATGCTCTTGCCACACTCTATTACATGACATTTCCTGAACGACAGTGTTCTATAAGCCCCTTGCCTGTCCTCTCCATTTCTCTGGTTCCCTGTTCACATCTCAGCTGTAGGTTCTCCCTCACTGAATTGTGACTGCTCATTAGCCTTCTCTCTCCTAGAGGAGAAACCGTATTGCTTGACCTTAGCACGGTGCGCAATGATGGTGCCTGATAATGTTAACTGAGTAAGTGAATAGACAATGGAAGGTGATGCCTTCCATAAAGCAGATTCAATTTCCTGCCCTTTCTACCTTTCCCTGTGTTTCTGTGACACTTTAAATATCTCTCAACTAATGTCCTTAACCTGTAATCCTACTACATCCTATTAGATTACAATGGATCCTTTGCATGTCTGTCTCCCCTTACAGACTCCAGTCTTCACAAAAAGCAGGAACCATGTCTTATTCATCTTGGAATCCTCGATCTTTGTTGCTTGAATGAGTGAATGAATGACTATGAACGATCCGATGTTCATATCAAATAATTAGATTTTTTTCCCCACTGGTGTTCTTGAAACATCTTAACTGTATTTTATTTCAAATGAAATCTGGAGTACTCCAAGTGTTGTTATAATCCACTTGAATACCACATCAATTCTGTAATATTTATGGTGCAAATTTAATCCTACGTTCTGATAAATGCTAAAGATAATTTATTCCAGGAGAGTATCAATGTCTATGAAATAGGACACACCCAATATTTACTGATTCAGGTCAAATTAAGCAGTGATTCTAAGAAAAAGCAATTTTGCTAATTTGTGTGCAGGTTCAGAATTTCTCACAACTAAGATTTTGTCAAATTTTTAACAAACTAGAACCTCCATTCCTGGCCATGATAAAGTAACGAAAGTCAGTGTTATCCTCCTTCCTTAAATAACCCCCAAACCAGGCAAAATCCACAGTGTAGGACAAAGACCCCCAAGTGAAAGGAAAGAAAACGAGGTGAGCCCTATGATTGCTTTAGTTTACTGCCTATGGGATGAAGACTGATTAGGAAGCCATTACAATTTTCCAGACAATAGAAAGTGGTGACTTGGACTAGGATGGGAGAAATAGTTACGAGTCATAGTTCGAGTCTGGAGATACTCTGTAGGACGGACCGATGGTTTGCATTATAGACGTGCAGAACATAAGGGAGTCAGGATGACTCCAAAGTGTTTGACTTGAGCAAATGCAAGGATACAGCTGTTATTTACCTCAGCAAAGGGGAGGGAAGAGCAGATTGAGGGAATTCTAATCTGGAGCCCAGTTTTGGACTTGTTAGGTAAAGGTTTCTACAGACAAGTGCTTTCTAGACATCCAATGGAAATGGCGAATGGAAGCTCCGTAAATGAGCCTAGTGTTTAGAAAGGATTCACTCAGGGCCGTTGATACAAAGGATATAAATATGGGAGTCACCACTATTCAGACAATTATTTAAAGCCATGGGACAGTATGAGATCACTTAGGGAGTGAGTTAAATAGAAAAGATAAAGAATCTGAGGAGAGAGCCCAGGGATACTCCAAAATTTGGGGGTCAGGAGATAGAGAAGAAGTAGACAGAGGGAAAGAAAAACAAAAAGAGGGTGGTGCCTCTGACGCTTCATGAAGAAAGTGTTTCATGGAAGGTATAAGCCACCCTATCAAAAGGAAAAGGTGGTAAAAAGTACCAACATGTGAAATTAGACAAAAAGTTCCAACTTAAACAACCACTTCTTCCAGTATTTAGCTTCCTTCCTATAAGTAAATTAGATAATATCCCTCTTTCAGATAACTAAGCTGACATTGTGGATTCAGGAGAATCAGCAGTGACTTCCTAATGGTCAATGTTTACTTGGCAGTACTAGAAAAATACTGGCTAATTTTATTAATACATTATAGAACAGTTTTGTAAGTTCCTTGCTTTATCCAAGCAAATCCTATTTTCTTATCATTGTTTTCAGCCCTTCTCTAACATTACCTTGTCATAGGCCAGAGTAGTGACTTTCCACTTTTCTGAGCTCAGCATCCTGGGATAAAGGACCTCTGGCACTCTTCAAGTCTCCACACCGGCACTGCAACCAGCAGTGAAGACAGTCAGCAATTTGGACGGGCGGTGTGGGGCTGTGCTAGTGAGGAAGGTGCCCTGGGCAGAGGCATAACCTGCTCCAAGGCACAGACTTGAAAGGGGCCCTGGAGCATCTAGGGGCCCACAGGTTGTTTACTCCACACAGAGGTGAGGTGATGGGAGATGGAGCTGGACAGGTAAGAGGTGCCGACTCATGGAAGGGTTTCGATGAGCTGCATGACAGCATCAGGATTTTGATCCTGAAAGTGCTGCAGAGCCAGTGAACAGACTGTACTTACTGAAAAATGACAGCTATATGTGAAAACAAGGGTCCTTGAAGCATTATTGCACATAGGAGGCCCTCAGTAAAGGGGTTTCTCTATCACTAAAAGGGTTTGCTAAGCCACTGAGCAATGTAAGCAAGACCAAAGTTCATAAGCTAAGAGCACAATTTTAGAAAGGCCATGCATACGCCAATTAGAAATAATTAGAAATAGGAAAGGTGAAGGGGGTGAGCAATATGGCTCAATAGAAACCTCAGTTCCCTCTGCATGAACACCTAATTCAACCACTATCCATGCAGGCACCGCTCTTCAGAACCAAAAGTCAGGTAAGCAATCGTAATTAGAAATAGGGGCTACCAAAGGCTGGGGGTGGAGGGACTGGGAGATGTTACTCAAAGGACACAAAATTTCATATAGACCCTGTCTCTACTAAAAATAGAAAAAAAAATTACCTGGGCAACCAAAAATAGAAACAAAAAATTAGCCGGGCATGGTGGCACATGCCTGTAGTCCCAGCTACTCAGGAGGCTGAGGCAGGAGGATCGCTTGAGCCCAGGAGTTTGAGGTTGCTGTGAGCTAGGCTGACGCCACGGCACTCTAGCCCGGGCAACACAGTGAGACTCTGTCTCAAAAATAAAAAAACATACCATGTTGTACACCATCAATATATGTAATTTTCACTTGTCATTTAAAATAAATTTTTAAAGCTTTCTAGAAAAATATGTATTAGAAAAAAATCTATAAAGTAGAATGAGAAAAAGAATGATAGAAAATTTCAAAAAATAATTAGAAATGATACTTATCAATTTATTAAAATAGTTTTCTTCTCCAATCTATAAGGCAGCCTTCCTCAACTAATTTTAGTTGCTGTGATGCTTTTAACAATGATAAAACTGCATTTTCCTTAAAGATAAACTATAACTCAGGCCTTTGACCAACTCACTTGTATTTTGAGTTAGTGAGGCTTAAATATTTTTCTTCTTTTATTTTTAGTGTTATTAGTTTAGTTATTAAATTAATATTAGATATTAAAATAGTATTAATATTAATGTAACATGGAGAATTCTAATCATTTTGATATCTTAAAGGAAAAGTAAAATGAATTAATAATACAATAATAAAATTTGCTGAAAATCTTATTTTATATAAACCCAAATATTTGGATACTCTATTAGAATTACTTTAATTATCCACTAAAGTTTTTTTATTTTTTATTTTTTTATTAGAGACAGGGTCTTGCTCAGTCACCCAGGCTGGAGTGCAGTAGGGTGATTTTAGCTCACCGCCGCCTCAAACTCCTGGGCTCAAGCAATCCTCCTACCTGAGCCTCCCAAGTAGCTGAGACTACAGGCATGTGCCAGCACATCCCGCTAATTTTTAAATTTTTGTAAATATGGGCTCTCACTATGTTGCCCAGGCTGGTCTCAAATTCCTGGCCTCAAGCAATCCTTCCACCTTGGCCTCCCAAAGTGCTGGGATTACAGGTGTGAGCCACTGCGCCCAGCCACTAAAGTTTTGTTTTTTAAGCCTTTACTATGTTAATGAATTTTGTTTAATGTCTAAAATACCAGAAAATGACATATACATACCTGTGATACTAAAAGCTTTTTATATGAAAGACAATAGGCTCATAAATTTGTATTTTTACATAAGTTCTTCAGAAGCTAGCTGAGCTATGCTTGTGTGAGTAATGCTTTCTTAATACTTCCTATTGTCTAAACAGTGAAAATAATGAGGCACAGTATTTATAACATTTTTTACACTTACGAGAACATTACATGTCTGCAAATAAGCCTAATTAAAATATACAACATGTTGAAAATTTCTGAAATACTTAGCACTTGTATATTTTCCTCATTTTTAGATAAATATTTGTTCAAGGAATGCTACACAGGCATTAAGAACACAGAGTCCTACAAAACACATTGCTGGTAATGCACATGGAGAGACAGGAAGGTAACAGTATAAGATAGCAACATAAGGTAACAATATTAGATGAAGGTGGAAACAAGGGAAACAAAATTTGTGGTCTGGAGAGAACATTATAAAACTGGAGTGACTTACATGGAGGTGAAACTTGAGCTAGACCCCGAGGGCAGGACAGGCTTTAAGTAAGTAGACATGCGGAAGACATTCCAGAGCCAGCAGACAGCTCAAGCAAGGGGAGGAAGAGACGCTCTGGAGTTAGGGGTCAGCAAGTAGCCCCTCTGGGGAGGGCATTCGCAGATGTTCAGAAAGGTGCAGCTGGTGTCACATGATGAAGAGCCCAGAGTTCTAGGCTAGTGAGTTTGGCCAGCAGGCAGTGGCTCCAAGTCTTAACAAGACGGTGATGAGGAGACATTATTATTCATGGCAAATGAATCTGTATTTAGCGAGCAAGGTGGACTGAAAGAAGAGATAATAGAGCCAGGGGGCAGGGTCAGGCAATGATGACAAGCCGAGGAAGAGCTGGTGTTAGGAGGAGGGAAGGGACAGGGAAGGCCAGGAGGGAGGAGTAAAGGAAAATTCCAAAAACCCAGGTGTCTAAGAGAACAGTGACACATCTAAGAGAAATAGAGAGTACTGAAGGAATGCTAGGATGGGGGAAATTAATGATTTTAGTTTTGGATATCTTGCTTTTGAGACTGAAAGTCTCTCTCGCTTTTAAAGAGAAAATCTCCCTCCCTGTTTTCCCTCCTAGAAGTCATTGTAGGCAATGCCAGCATGGGCTGGAAAACTGTCACCGATGCCAGGAGCAGGGGCTCTTCCTGGTTGCTACCAGCTGCAGCTTATGAAAATAGAATGATCTTGCCCTGGAATTCAGAGAAGGCAGCGTACAGACATAGTTTCACAGGCATCATTCATTGAAGCACTACGGTTCAAGTTAAAGGGCAAGTACTTTCCCCACAACCCCATCCTCCTAAGAAATCTTTTAGGAAAAAAAAAATCAATTTGATGACAGTCGGGAAAATAATCTAGACTCATAGTTCTCAAACTTTAGTGCACATCAGAATCACCCGGAGGGATTTTTAAAATACAGATTGCTGGGCCCCACTCCCAAAGTTTCTGATTCAGGAGGTCCAGGACAGGGTCCCAGAATTTGCATTATTACAAGTTTCCAGGTAATGTTAATCGCTGATCTAAAGAAAGTTGACAAGGAGAAAGGGGGGAAAACAAGTTAGAAGACGTAGTTTATTAAACCTTTGAATTTTAGCATACAATATCAAAATTGCAAAGAATATCACAGTTATACACGAAACACTATGGCTGGGTACCAAACCTTTGATTGGAAGTAATGGTGAGGGCATAACCTGGTACAGTGAGGGGACAGATGCTTTATGTCAAATAAAAAAAAATGTGAAGAGAAGAATGAGATAAGGGTAAGTTAGATGAGGAGGAAAAGAAGAAAATGTGAAAAATAGAAGAGAAGAGGACATATTTAAAGGTGGAAAAGGAGATGAATAGCAGATGGACAAGCAAAGAAGAAAGGACTGGGGAACCTCAGCTCTTTGTAATTTGAGGTATTGTTTTCTATTTCATTAGGAAGATTAAAACCGGCTCCTACAAGGAATGCATGCTCTGGGGCCAGTATATTCCAGATTTTCAGCCAGGATTATTCTAATGGTGATCCTACAGTTACTCCTCTTGGAAGTAAAACTTCCATATGTATGAGCTACTAGCTAGAAATTTGGGTACCTCTTTTTAAACCTTCTTATTTAGGAAAAAAGGCGAAGGAATAGTACTGACTTCATTAAGTTTAAGTACGCACCAAATAGAAATGATCTCGTGGTTTATTTTATTTCCAGCTTATTGAGGTATAACTGACAAATAAAAATTGTATATATTTAAGGTATACAATGTGATGATTTGATATATGTTGTGATACATATATTTTGTGAAATGATTACCAAAATCAAGCTAATTAACATATCCATCACCTCACATAGTTACCCTTGTGTGTGTGTGGTGAGAACACTCAAAATCTATTCTCTTAGCAAATTTCAAGTATACATTATTATTAACTATAGTCGCCATGCTGTACCTTAGGTCTCCAGAACTTATTCATCTTATAACTGAAAGTGTGAACCCTTTGACCAATATATCCCTATTACCCCACCCTCCCAGCCCCTGATAACCACCATTCTATTCTGTTTTAATGAGTTCAACCTTCTGAGATTCCACGTATAAATATGTTATGCAATATTTGTCTTTGTGTGTCTGGCTTATTTCACTTAGTATAATGTCTTCCAGGTTTATCCATATTGTGGCAAATGGCAGGATTTCCTTTTTTTTAAGGCTGAAAAATATTCCTCTGTGTGCGCGTGTGTGTGTGTGTATGTGCATCACATTTTCTTTATCTATTTGTCCATCAACAGGTTGTTTTCATATCTTGGCTATCGTGAATAATGCCGCAGTGAACATGCAGTGCAAATATCTCTTCAAGATACTGACTTCATTTTCTTTGGCTATATACCCAGAAGTAGAATTGTGGGATCATATGGTAATTCTATTTTTAATTTTTTGAGGGACTGCCATACTGTTTTCCATAGCAGCTGTACCATTTGACATTCCTACCAACATGCGCAAGGGTTCCAATTTCTCCACATCCTCACTAACACTTTTGTTTTTGGTTTGTTGATAGTAGCTACCCTAATTAGTACGCCAACTTGAAATAAAAATATATAGAGATAAATCTCCAAGCAAGAGGTTTTCTTGGAATATACAAGGAATAGAATTGCAATCTGGGGCATATGCACAGACCGGGGTGGCCTCTGGCATGTCTGGAGAACAAAGGAAAAAGCCAGGATTTTACTGGGGAAAGAGAAGCTTATGCAAGTTGTTGCCAAAGAAAGTTCATTGGTGCTAGCAGTGTCTTATTAATACAAGAGTTGGTAAGTATCAGCAGTTGCTAAGCAGGACTTGTAATCTTGGAGTTACAGGCCCTAGCACTTTTGGATTGGGACTGTGAGACAGTTTTTTGAAACAGGTGTATGCAACCTCTTTTCCCACTTTTTGACTCCATTTTAATTGGGTATGACATAAATGACTTCATTTTGTATACATAACTTTCACAGGTATGAGGTGGTATCTCATTGTTGTTATGATTTGCATTTACCTAGTGATTAATGATGCTGAGCATCTTTTCATGTGTATTGGCCATTTGTGTATCTTCTCTCAAGAAATGTCTATTCAAGTCCCTTGTTCATTTTTGAATTGCTTGTTTTGTTGTTGAGTTTTAGAAGTTCTTTATACATTTTGGATACTAATACCTTATGGATATATAATTTGTAAATATTTTCTTCCACTTGGAAGAAATGGGTTGTCTTTTTACTCTATTGATATTGTCTTTTGATGCACAAAATTTTTAAATTTTCATGAACTCCAGTTTGTTTATTTTTCTTCTGTTGTCTTGCCTTTGGTGTCATAGCTGGAAATCATTGCCAAATCCAATGTCATGAAGCTTTTACTTTAAGAGTTTTATAGTTTTAGGTCTTACATTAGGTTTTTATTCCATTTTGAGTTAATTTTTGTATATGGTGTTAGGTAAGGATCCAACATCATTCTTTTGCCTATGGATATCTAGTTTTTCCAGCACCATTTGTTGAAAAGTTGCCCTTTTCCTATTGAATGGTCTTAGCACCTTTTCAAAAGTAATTTTACCATATATGTGTGGGCTTATTTCTGGGTTCTCTGTTCTATTCCATTGGTTTATATATCTGTCTTGATGGCAGTGCCACATTGTTTTGAACACTGCAGCTTGGTATTAAGTTTTGAAATCAGAAGTGTGAGTCCTCTAGCTTTGTTCATTTTCAAGATTGTTTTGGCTACTTGGGGTCCCTTGAAATTCACAGGAATTTTAGGATGGGTTTTTCTATTTCTGCAAAAAACATAATTGGGATTTTGACAGGGATTACAATGAATGTGCAAATTGCTTTGGGTAGCACTGACATCTTAACAACAGCAAGTCTTTCAATCCATAAACCAGGGATATGTGTCCATTTATTTATGTCTCCTTTAATTACTTTCAGCAATGTTTTGTAGTTTTCATTATATAAGTCTTAAACCTTCCTGGTTTAGCTAATTCCTAAGTATTTTCTTCTTTTTGATGCTACTATAAATGGAATTGTTTTCCTAGTTTCCTTGTCAACTTGTACATTGTTAGTATATAGAAATGCAACTGATTTTCATGGGTTGATTTTGTATCTTGCCACTTTGTTGAATTCATTTATTAGTTCTAACTGGGTTTTTTTATTGTGGAAACTTTAAGGTTTTCTACATATAAGATCATATCATCTGCGAACAGAGATAATTTTACTTCTTTCTTTTCAATTTGGATTTGTTTTATTTCTTTTTTTCCCTAATTGCTCTGGCTATAACTTCTAGTACTAGATGGAACAGAAGTAGCAAGATTGGGCATCTTTGTTTTGTTTGTGATCACAGAGGAAAAGCTTTCAGTTTCTCACCATTAAGTATGATGTTAGCTGTGGCCTTGTCATATATGGCCTTTATTATGCTGAAGTACATTCTTTCTATACCCAATGTGTTGAGCATGTTTATCATGAAAAGATGTTTATTTTGCCAATTTTTTTTCTGCATCTATTGAGACGATCATATAATATTTGTCCTTCATTCGGTTACTGTGATATATCACATTTCTTGATTTGCATAGGTTGAACCATCTCCCTGCATCCCAGGGGTAAATCCCACTTGATCGTGGTGTATGGTCCTTTTAATGTGTTGTTTAATTCAGCTTGCTAGTGTTTTGTTGAGAATGTTTATATCTATGTTCATTAGGAATATTGACCTGTAGTTTAGTTTTCTGTAGTGTCCTGTCTGGCTTTGATATCAGGGTAATACTGTCCTTGTAAAGTGAATTTGGAAATATTTCCTTTCTTTAATTTTCTGGAGTAACTTTAAAAGGATTGCTTTAGTTCATATTTAAACATTTGGTAAAACTCAGCAGCGAAACAATCAGGTTCTGGGCTTTTGTTTGATGAGAGACTTATTACTGATTCAATCTCCTTACTTGTTATTTGTCCATATTTTATATTTCTTCATGAGTCAGTCTTGGTAGGTTGCATGTTTCTAGAAATCTCTTCATTTCTTCTAGGTTATCCAAGTTGTTTGCATATAATTGTACACAGTAGTCTCTTATGATCCTATGCAATAGGATCTCTTCTTCCATTTCTGATTTTATTTATTTGTCTTCTCTCTTTTTTCCTGAGCCAACCTAAAGCCATGCTAACTTTGTTTATCTTTTCAAAAAAACCAACTCCGTTCTGTGGATTTTTTTTCTGTTATTTTTCTAGTCTCTATCTAATTTATTTCTGGTTTGATCTTTATTTCCATACCTCTGCTAACTTTGTGCTTCATTTGTTCTTCTTGTTGTAGTTCCTTGAGGTATAAAGTCAGGTTGTTCATTTGAGATCTATCTGTTTTGTTAATGTAGGTGTTTATCACTGTACTCTTTCTTCTTAGAACTGCTTTTGCTGCATCCCATAAATTTTGGTACATGTGTTTCCATTTTCATTTGTCTTAAGGCATTTTTAAAGTTTTTTTGATTTCTTCTTTAAACTATTGGTTGTTCAATATGCGTTGTTTAATTTTCACATATTTGTGAATTTTCCAGTTTTATTCCTGTTATTGATTTCTAGTTTTGTATTGTTATGGTTAGAAAAAGTGCTTGGTATGATTTCAAACTTCCTAAAATTTTTAAGACTTTTTTTTGTAGCCTATTATATAATCTATCCTGGAGAATGTTCCATGTGTTCTTGTGAAGAATATGTATTCTGCTGCTACTGGATGAAATGTTCTGTATATAAATGTTAGGTCCATTTGGTCTTAAGTATAGTTCAATTCCAATATTTCCTTACTGATTTTCTGTGTATGATCAATCTATTGTTGAAAGTGGGTTACTGAAATCCTCTACCATTATTGTATTGCTGTTTATTTCTCCCTTCAGATCTGTTAATATTTGCTTTATATATTAGGTGCTCTGATGTTGGGTGCATATATATTTACAATTGTTATACCCTCTTGATAAATGTATCCCTTTATCATTATACAATGACTTTCTTTGTCTCTTTTTACAGTTTGTGACTTAAAGTCTATTTTGTTTGATATGATTACAGCTACCTGTACTCTTTTTTGGTTTGCATTTGGATGGAATGTCTTTTTCTCTTCTTTCACTTTTAGCCTATGTGTATCCTTGAAGCTAAAGTGAGTTTCTTATAGGCAGCATATATTTGGGTCATCTTCTTTTTTTAAATCAGTTCAGCCATTCTATGTCTTTTTATTGGATAATTTAATCCATTTACATTTACAGTACCTTTTGATAGATAAGGAACTAATATTGCCATTTTGTAAAAATTTTCTGACTGTTTTGTAGTTCCCATTTTTCTTTATTCCTCTCTTGCTGTCTTCCTTTGTGAGCTGATGATTTTTGTCACGGTAGGCTTTGATTTGATTCTCTTTATCTCTTGTGTATCTACTATAGGTTTTTGCTTTGTGGTTATCATGAGGCTTAAAGAAAACGTCTTATAGTTACAACAGTGTATTTCAACCTGATAAAACCAGCCTTGCACTCTACCAGTTGAGCTATCCAAGGGTGCACACAATTTCCCTTCAACTGCATACATAAACTCTACACTTTTATCTCTCCTTGCCAACACATTTTATGTTTTTGATGCCACAATTTACTGCTTTTCATATTGTGTATCTCTTAACAAAATACTGCAGCTATATTTTTAATACTTTTTTATTTTAACTTTTTTTGCTAGCATTAAAGTGTTTTACACACCACGATTACCATATTAGAGTATTCTAAATTTGACTATATATTTACCATTACCAGTCTTCTTTGGGTTGAACCTGTTTGGGAACATTTGAGCTTCATAAGTTTGGATGTTCATATTTCTCCTAAGGTTTGGAAAATTTTCAGCCATTGTTTCTTTAAATAAGCTTTCTTCCTTTTTCTCTCTCCTCCTTCTGAGTCTTCTATAATGCATATATTGGTTCAGTTACTAGTGTCCCATAAGTCCCATAGGATTTCTTTACTGTTTTTCATTGTTTCTACTTTTTTTCTCCTCAGACTGAATAATTTCAAAAGACCTGTCTTCAAGGTCACAGATTCTTTCTTCTGTTTGATTGAGTCTGCTGTTGAAGTTCTCTATTGAATTTTTCATTTCATTCACTGTATTCTTCAGCTCCAGGATTCCTGCTTGTTTCCTTTTTATCATTTCTGTTTGTTGAACTTCTTGCTTTATTCATGTATTATTGTTCTAATTAATATTATTGAGTTATCTATCTTTGTTATACTTCACTAACTTCCTTAGAATAATTATTTTGAATTCTTTTTCAGGCAATTAGATCTCTATTTCTTTAGGGTAGGTCACTGTTCCTTTGGTGGTGTCATGTTTCCTTGTTTATTTTTTTGTGTGTGTTTCTTGTGGCCTTGCAATGATATCCGCATATTTCAGGAATCAGTCACCTCTTCAATATTTAAGGACTAGCTTTGGTGGGGAAAGACTTTCACTTGTGTGGGTAAGAGTGAGAGTGCTGAGTGTATGGGGTGTACAGCTCTTGTCAGCTGAGGTCAATGTCAGCAGGACTACAGAGGTCCTTAGTGGCCTGACATGTGGATGTCTCTGGTGGCAGCAGTGTTGGTGAAGGGTTTTGGGGTCTTCAGTATCAGAGCTTTCTGTGGTCCTCCTGTTCTTTTCCCTAGGTCTTCCTAGGATTTGGGAAGAAGTCCTAGCTAAAGGGATTTTCCCTGGTGCTGGTTCTGTTACATGGGCATGCTGGTAACCACAGCAGCACTTGGTTCCAGGGCTCAGGAACTTTTGTAGCACCAGTGGTGCTGATATGCAGGGCACAGGTGTTCAGAACAGCAACAGAGTCAGGGTTCTGGGTTCAGGGGTGAGCAAAACTTCTGTGGCACCTATGTCCTGGGGCAGAGGCAAATTTACTATGGCAGTGGGTGGCATCAGTGTCTGAGACACAGGCATGATCAGTCTTGTTTTGTGATATACTCACAGTAAACAAACTCAACTCTTTTTAAAAACTATTAAATGATGTGGTTAGTATATGGTACTACAATATTTCATAGAGTTCAATAATTCTTGAAATAAAAATTTCACTTTTAAGGAAATTATATTACCTATGATGCCCTTGGTTGCAAGTTACAGAAAACACACATTGGACTGGTGTCTATACTTATGAGAATGCATTGCTTTATGTAACTGAAAAAAATCTAGTGTTGACCTAAAGAAGAAATCACTCCAGTAGTGCAGAGTGATGTTATCATGAAGCCAGTTTCCCTCTTCTGTTCTGTTCTGTGTTATCAACTTCATCCTAATATTGTCTGTTCTTATAGTCCCAAAATAGCTGCCACCAGTTTCTTGGGCCAAATGCCTTTATTCAAATCCTGGAGGAAATGATTATTTTTGATCCAGAAGTCTCAACAGAAACCGTGGTAGTTAATTGTTCTGCTCAAAACATCTGTCAACATCTAAACCAATCACTATGGGAAGGGAGGGAGAGGACAGGAATAGAATGTGCTGGTCGGTTAGAGAAGTGCTCCATCCCTATAGAGCTGAGGGTAGAAATCAGCACCACAGAATCCTATGGATCTCCAAGTGAAAATTAGGATTATTAGAAAGGAAGGAGAAGATATTATATGATGCGGAGATAATAACCTATGGGCAATATTGTGATATAGTACAGTTTTAATTCCAGTATTATTTTCCTAGGAACAAAATACTTTTTCTGAACATTGAAAACACTTAACTTCTTAAAGAGCAGTCACTCAGTTTGATGAAGTGAGAAAGCCCATGGGGGAACAACAAAAACAAAAAAAAAAAAAGGAAGAAGGAAGAAGAAAGAAGAAGATGATGATGATGATACCCAGCCCTATGTATCCTTTCTTTTTTTCCATACATACATATCCTCCTGTCCAGGTATTTTGTGTACAACAAAGGGACTGGAGATCTATTTTGTAAATAAAAGGAAAAGGGTATCCTTTCTGAAATTTTTGCTCAGAAATGAACATGTTTTGTTTTAGAAGCACTTTGGCCTAAGTATCAAGAATCACTCTTGAATTGTTTTTTCAGTTCTTGAAAGACTTAAATCTTAGCCTTATAATGAAGTATGAAAATGAAATGGCCAGGAAATTAATGACTGCAATTTTGCTAATGATTTCTTTGTTCCTTTGAGCAAGTCACTGCTCCCTAGTAAATGAGTAAGAAAAGAGAAGCATGGCTAAAAATTAATAAGGGATTCTAGCAGGCTGGTTCCACTTAACCCTTGTCATCCTCATTCCTAACCCACTTGAATATACTCTTCAGGACATATGCATACTGTAGTGAAAATGTTAGGAAATAATTTTACTTAACAAGTAAATAGGGTTCATTTAATTATACATAGCAACTGGAGTTGAGGAGATGCATTTGTTTATGTAACAAATTCCTCAGAATAAATTGGATTTTCAACTTGTCATTAAATCCATGGGGATTTGAACTTGTTCACTCCTTAAAAGCAATCAGCTATTTCTAAGTATAAAAGACAGGAAGCTACTTACAATCCTTCTCAAATGCAAGATCATGCAAAGATACTTTACTGAATAAGGAACAACCATTAAAATTATGTTATATTTAACATGAACATATAGAAACAAATGTGCTCAAAGCATCACAAATCCCAAATATATAGTTGCCTTACTATCATTAGCATATAGGTATATTACATTCCTATGAGCACTTAATTTTTGTCGTATTCTGTCAAAGTTTGATACCACTGTACCTCAGGAAAGTTGTGATTTCCTCTGTGTTGTTTATTGATTATTCCCATCTAGACCAAAGGCCTTTCTAATCCCTCTTCCACTGAATTCCTATGGTGGTTATTATATATACAAGTCTTTGGCATTGCTCATGTGCCATCTTAAGCTGTTAAGTAGGGCGTGTTTTTCATGGTGCTGTGTCTCATTTCCCAAACCACATTATAATCAATTCAGAAATGTCATTTGTCTTTGAATCTCCCCAATTTTTAACAAAGTGACTGGAGTTATAACATAAAGCTCCTTGGGGAAGGGCCTTCATCTGATTTTTTTCAAGGTAACTCTGAGAACCTTACTCTGACACATCGCAAACACTTGATAACAGTTATTAAGTGAAAGAATAATTATTTTAATACCAGTTGCTCAAGAGATGTTTGTTAGGTTGAATGTTACCACTACCTAATCTACTATTTGCTGGACCTATGCTTTTAATTAATTTTCTAATAGCTGTGTGATTTTCATTTGTAATTCAAGACAAGTTCATGAGTTTGTGGCCTAGCACTGCCCTAGGACACGTGAAAGACCCAAACACACACAAAAAGTAGAAATTACAGTTTCTGTTTCTGAGAAATTCGTGCTTCACTCCCACTTCTCTAGTATTGCAGCCTTACTCTTATTACACTCTCTTCTTATCCAAGCATGTCTTTGTAAGCCAGTTAATCCTGCCAAAGATCAGAGTTGTTGTTTTACACAAGAATTTAACCTATATTGATTTGTACAATGATACAGCCAACCAAGCACCCTCTTCCAGGAATGGGAACTAAGGAAAATCAAGCTTGTTGGTTTAGGTGTACATTTCAGCAGGCAGATATAGGAAGCAAGTCCCTTTGTGCTAAGATCATCAATTCTCAGAGACATCTACTCAAAGAAGTTTTCCTCAGCACTTAAAATCCCCTCTCTTATTCCTCCCTTTAAATCTCATAGTTTAAGATGAGACTGTCCACTATAATGAGACTCTTCATTTTACAAGCTTCGATTTCTGCAAAAGTCTGACAGTTCGTGCTGGTTTTTCCTGCTTTTTCTATAAGAACACCAGACTTCTCCAGCAATAGATTTACAAGGAAGACTTCCCTTTCTGTGCTACAGGGAAGTGCCTAGCAAGGGGTTGGTTCCTCCTCTAAACCTATTTTCAGAAAGCCTACCATTAGGAGGAGGAAGTACAGTTCTTCCATTCTAATTTTTGGTTGGCAGCCGATGGCAGCACCAAATACTTATTTAGTTAACTCAGCAAAACCTTCTGTGTTTACTTGTGAGAGGGGCTCTCATACCACGTCAGTGGCCTGAACTCCAGGAGGTGACAGCTGCAAGGGCATAAGAGTATGTGTTCATGACAAACTTTGATCGTCAGCTGCATTGCAGGCAACTTTCTCTGACTCACTCAGTATTTGGCACATGAGAAAATAAGTTGGCTCTTGGTATACAAATTAATAATGGGAGCAATTTTGGTGGGATTATACTAAGGCTTTATGGGATTCAATTTCTAGGGGTACTATCTATCTTGGTATATACCATCCAAATGAAGTCATTTCCTGAACAATTTTCTATTTTGTCTCTCTTTAAAAACAAAATGTGTCATGAGTTGGCTGTTTAAGTAACAGACAAATTAAGGACTTTTTAAAATAGAAACTTAATAGAAAACCAGACTTAAAGGTTTTTTTTTTTCTTAAACAGGTCTTATGTATTTAACATTCATATTTAACCTGTGGATTCTGGTTATAGAATACATATTTTGCCACACTTCAGACTCAGAGTTTTCAAAGGAAAACTTAAGATCTTGCCCCCAAACTTGCTCCTATTTCTGATTTCTCTATTTCCACCATCTCTTCCAGCCACCTAGATTCAAAGTCACAGTTTACCTTAAATCATTCTTCTCAAGTGATCCCCATTTCTAACCATCTTCCAAATCTGGTAGATTCTACCATTCCATGTCCCTTACATGGAATATTAGCATGACCACATAACCTAAGTCATGCCCCACACTAGTCCATTCTACCCAAAACTTTTAATATTTCATGAGTGCCATTTGAACCGAATATAAACTCCGAAACCAGGTATTGAAGGGGCTTCCCAATTGGGCCAATCTACGTTTCATTCTTACTTCTCACCACTATCTGTAATCTTGTCCCAATAACAGTAAAACCATAAAGCCCTAAGATACATAACTCTGTACTTAATGACCCTTTGCTCACTCTGTTGCCTCAAGCTAAAACTTCTTTGAGCCCTTCAAAGGCTACTTTCCCCAGGAAGTCTTCAAAGATCACCCTGACCAGAGGTACCCTCTCTCCGGAATCACTATACTATGGTGGTTGGGTGTCTCTCATCCTGCAATCCCTGTAGTTATTTATCAGCTCAATGTCTTCCTTGCCCCCACTAAGTTGTCATTTCAGAAGGGCTGAGAACATGTCTTACTCATGTCCAAAGCCCCCGCAGTACCCAGGACACTACCTTGCATACGGTTAAGAGCTCAGCACATCCTAAAAATATATAGTTTCTATCTACATAAAATACTGTTGGTTGAATTGCGGTAACATGGTCACTTTTCTTATACCCATCATTTTCAAACTCAAAAAATGTCTATTAGCCTCAAAAGCTATCATGGAAGGTAATAATAGCCCCTATTAGAAACAAAAGTTATCAGGCAATCCTTGACTAATGGCCCATATTATATGCTTCATTGTAAAATATTTCAGTTCTTGGTTTAAAATACTTCTAGCTCAATGTCAAAGATGGTTATAATAAATTTTTTAGTCGTTATTGGGAATACATATAAAGGGACTGAAAAAAAAGTAACATTTGTTGTTTTTAGAGGAGCTACTTCTTAGGACTTTGATACTTAGCAGGTGACAAAAACAATGCATTTATTACTGGCTTAAGAACTGCTTCTCCAAAGTGAAAATAATGAGAGGCAGATGAGCATGATGGGTTTTTGTTGCTATTGCTGTTGTGTGTTACACTATGCTCTTAAAGTATCTGACAATTACAATGTTGAACTTCAGTGTTTTATGGTGGCTATGTCAGCATGTTTTCAGCTCAAACAATGGAACTCTCAACTAAAGGTGTATTAAAAATAAGGGCATTTATTATCTAACATAACAGAACGTAGATGAACTCCTCAAAACTGAGGAACTCAGTGACACGATGATATTACAAAGACCCATGTTCTTTCCATATCTCTGCTCTGCCACCCACAGACTCTGCATCATCATACAGCTTGTTCCTCTTGAACTTGCTGCTAGTAACTACTGGGGGTATATACTTCCCTGTTCACACCCAATGGGATTGGATGAAGGGGGCCTCTCCCCAAACCACGGAAGAAAAATCTCTCCTTTCAGTCTGGCAAATTTAGGTCAACTGTCTACCGCAGGATAAATAGTTATCTCCAGAGAAACACCAGGCAACAATTTGCTCAGGCTTACATTTCTAGAATAACTTCTAAAGAGCAGGGTAAAATTTCCATGATTGGCTAAGACCACCTAATACCATTTTGGGGGAAGTGTAAATTACTAAGAGTATAGTGATGCTCTAAAACACACAAAAAAGGAGGGATAAAATGAATGCCGTGGAGTAAGTAATAATTGCAAATATGGACTGCTATTACTGTTTAAACAATGAAGATGATTGACTTCTTAAATCAAGAAACCATAATTTTTCAGATATAAGAATTAAAAGAATTTGTATATTCATTGAATGAAATTTTGTCACAAACAGGTATAGATAATTCCCCAAGTAAATCATCCCCAAAGAGGACACAAGATATATTTAATGTAGATTGTAAATTCTATGAAGTCAGGCACCGTGTCCATCTTCTGCAGTGTTCTCACCGTGATGCCTGGCACAGGTGAGAAGTTCAAAACATTTTTTTGCTTGAACAGATAAACATAAAAGTAACTTCATTAATGGACACTTGCAGAAGGACAGGGCGTCACACTGAAGAGGAATCCTGGGTGACAGATTAATTTAACTATAAAAGGTATCAAAGGAAAGTTTTTACAAAACCAAACTGACTCAATAAACAAAAACCATCCAGAAAGGTGCTGCTATGCTCCAAGCTAAAGATGTTCTGTTACGCCAGCAAATGCCCATGACAATGTTGTAGTTAAAGGAATATTATTCTATTTTGGCTTTTAAAAACGTTAGCGTTCAAACCACTTTCAATTATCCTTGTATAAAAGCTGAGCATTTGAGCCATAAACCTGGTTTTTATCTGGCATCTGCAAGCACAATATTTTCTTTTCATGAGGTCTCCTATCAGAAGCCACTTTAGACATTCCCACAAAGACACTGCATAACACCACAGGCCAACCAGACAAAATGTACTTTCCTGGATTTCCCTGCAGTTTGATAATGAAGAAAAAAAGAGATGAAGCCAAAGCTTTCCCCCTCTGAGCCATCGTCTTTCTGTAGACGTTTTGAATAAATGTGGCCCGGCTGTCTCACTGACCTTCCAGGACACTGGGACTTCCCATTTCCAAATGCCATGAAGCAGTCCAAGAAAGCGTGCTTCTTTAAATTTGCCTCTCTCCAACGTTCCTGTGGGAAGAAAACATTTTTTTTTTTTTCCAAATCAGCCTTATATAAATAAGCTTAACTTTATTTCTCTAGGCTAAAAATGACCTTGTACAGCTAATCCTTGCATATAAAGTTGCAGGGTTGTTGGTAATTTTTTCCAACTTGTTATTAATATCAGACACAATTGTGTTTTTGGAACATGAACTTATAAATAAAAAGGTTTAAAAAGAATTCTGTTAAGTGGTAAATGTAAATGATAATGTAAATCAACCAAAGAATTGACCTAAGAAGAGAAAGATTATTTATAATAATGTCTCAGGCTCCATCATAAAATTGCTCTTGGTAATAAATTTAGTAATAAGGTACTCACAGCCCTGCCTACTGGAGAAAGGTTGGGATGCAGAATTAATACATCTGGATGCCACTTTTGACAGTTTTACCTAAAGGCAGAGAATGGACTGAATAACCTCTAAAATTCTGTTCAACCCTGTAACTTTCCAAACCTAAGCAATAGCAGATCATGGTTTTAATTTGCTTTATTTTTATTTTTTGTACTCCTTGGAAACCAACGATGGAAGCAACTGCCTAAAAAATATGAAATAAGTCTTCTGTCAAAACCATGTACATTTACCTTAACATATCCTCTGGTTTCATATAAAATTTATTTTACAGTTGGGGAAGTTTATTCCAAACACTTTGCTATCTGGTTTGTAAATGTTGTACTGTCTACGTCGCAAATCTAATCTATACCCTGTAGCAAATTTTGCACTTAGTTACTAGAGAAATATGACTGCTTAATGCTTTAGTCCTAGTTAATTTCTGAATTCATACTTTTGGCATAAAAAGCACACTGTATATTGCAAGGCATAACTTACGGGTTTGAACAGTTCAGGTTCAGGAAAATACTTTGGGTTTCTATGTAGCCAAAATGGAGACAACATCAACAAGTCACCAGAAGGAATGATGTAATTCTATGATAGAACAAAATCAATTCCAAGTCATTTGTTTTGAAATATGCTTTAAGGAGAATTTGGCTCATTAAAGATAATGCTACAATTATATTGTGGTGAAGGCTTATACCATTTTATAATTCATGGCAAGAAAATAATAACAATACTGAACAGGCCTTTCCAATTTTCAACTTAGGCGATATCTGATTTCTAATTCTGCTTATTAGTTACATGTACATATATATTTGGTTACATAGAGGGAAACACTAGTGAAATTTCAAAATCTTAGAAACTAGTACTAGTCCATTCTAATGCAGCTTTGATGTTTGATATTGGGGTTTGTAGCAAGTGTTCTTGATGATAGAAACACAGTGGATCCCCAGATTGTAAAACAGAAAAATCCAACTCTGACACAGGGGCAATGGCCATGGCAATGCTGAAGACAGGGGCAGTGGGTGGCCTACCCATGGGGGCACTATGACGGTGTCGGGGCAGGGGCAGCAGATTCTTTTTTTGATTCTTTTTTAAGTCCAGAAGCAGCTATTGGAGGAGAAAAATTTGAAGACAACTGGTCAGGAAGACAAAGGAAAAAGCAAATGTACATTTACTTGGTTGGTTTGTGTTTGCAGTCATAGTGGTTATCCGACTGAGGATAAGCAGTGTGTTTCCTCAAGCAGCAGAGTCCATATTATCCATTCCAATTCATGTTATAATAGGTTCTCATGATTTATACACTATTCTAAGAACTAAAAACCATTTCATAAAGTCTCCCTTTCGTCACCATGTTCAGGAACCATAGGACAAAGAGATCTCCTAAGTTGTGCGATCACTAGATAGCTACCAACGTTATGAGGGGAAGATGTTTTATTAGGTAACTCCCATGGCCAATCATCATAAGCCACATCTGTTTAACCCTGTATAATTTTGAAATGTACTCAAGATATTTGCAGAACACTTACTTTAGGTTTATATATCCCTAATATAAACACTTTACAATGAAACATATGTCTTTTTATGGCAGCAGGGAGTGGTGTGTGGGGTGAGGATCATCATATTTTATCCTGTTGGCTCCAGTGGGAGCCAAGTATTGCTTGAAGTTTCGCAGTTTCAGTACCAAAAGAGCTGGAGAGAGTCAAATCCAAAACTGGGAAGAAAGAATGGCTTTTGCTGGTGTCCTCTTACCATTTTTAAAATAGAAAGAGACCTGTGAGATCCCAATCTTACCTGTTTTACCTCTGCTGGAATCAGTCATGGAGGGCCCTGATACGTATTTGGGAGCAGGGATGGGGGCAGCCCTGGGACAGGCCTCCAGGCCCTTCCCCTTCCTACCCCATAATCCTCTCTAGTTGCTGTAGACCTGTGATCATGACTTGGAGACTACTGACTGCTGCAGCCTACAAATCAGGATAGCAGAGGAAGGGGGACTTCAAATGGGTCCTCAGTAACTGAATTACCACTAGCAACAGGGAGGAGACAAGAAAGGAGTTACTGTTGCAGCAGCAGCAGCAACAGCCAGAGAGATGAATGGCATGAAGGAATGTTGGAGCTGGTTCTATTAAAGAAAGCCTCTGAGCAAGTGGACATCATCATGCCCAGCCTAAACAGTCCCTACCTTTGTTTACATGACAGATTAAGAGAAAGATCAAGGAGACAAAACCGTTGCAGGACAAGAACACAGATCACTAGCAAAGGGCAGCTACAACTTCTCTGTGTTATAATAACTACATCTCTCAGGTAGACAGAACTGAACCTGGCCAGCCCATTTCACCTGGATGTTGTGAGGCCAAATGAGCTTCATCTGCTAATCTAGAGGCGGGACTTTCTTGAACAGGGGAGAGAAAGTAGGACTCTGTGTTGTAACTCAAGAAGGAAGCGGAGAGCTAAGTGTGGGCAAGGAATGTAGAATCTTGAAGACAAAGAAGTCCTACAAAGGCAAAGCATCTATAACAGGAGGTCCAAAGCACACAGTTTTTTCTCTTGGCCAGAAGCTTGGTTGGTGTTAATTGAAGACGAAAAAAGGTGTTTTTTCAAATTACACAGTATATTTTTTTCTACGGTAAAAACTGATCTCTACCAAAAGTTTAGTAAATTCAGAAAAATAGAAAGACTAGAAAAGAAAATAACCAGAGTTCTAACACCCAAAGACCATCATCAATAGGCTGGACTTCTCTCCAGTATTTTTACTTACTAATAGTAGGTTTTTCTTTGTTGATGTTAAACACAATCTTGATTCTCTTGAATAATCAATTTTTGAATCTTTCTTTGTTCACTTAACATTATAACGGAAGTATTTTTATTGTACATTCATTGTGAATAATTTTCCCTCCAATGGCTACTTAATCTTTCTTTCATTGGGTAGAATTAAACCATAATTCATTTAATCATTCCTTACCTTTTTTCCTATAACAAATAATGTCACCATAAGCATTTTCTTCCACGAAGCATTTTTCATATAAATTATTTTAACATAGACATATGACATGATGGTTCAACATGCAAAGCAATGAACATATACATCACATCAATAGAATAAAGGACAAAAAACATGATTATCTCAATAGATGCAGAAAAAGCATTTGATAAAATTCACCATCCTTTATGATAAAAACTCTCAACAAACCAGGCATAGAAGGAACATACCCTAAAATAATAAAGGCCAAATACAACAAACTCACAGCCAACATCATACTGAATGGGGAAAGTTAAAAGTCTTTTCTCTAAGAACTGGAACAAGACAAGGATGCCCACTTTCACCATTCCTATTCAATACAGTACTAGCCAGAGGAATCAGGTAAAAGAAAGAGATAAAAGGCATTCAAATTGGAAAAGAGAAAGTTAAATTGTCCCTTTCTGCTGATATGATCTTATATCTAGAAAAACCTAAAGACTCCACCAAAAAACTCTTAGCTTTGATAAATGAATTCAGTAAAGTTGCAGGATCAATGTACAAAAATCAGTAGCATTTCTATATATCAATAATGATCTAGCTAAGAAAGCAAGTAAGAAGGGAATCCCATTTACAATAGCTGTAAAAAAAAATTAAATACCTAGGAATAAATTTAACCAAGGAGGTACAAGTTCTCTACAAGGAAAACTAGACAACACTGATGAAAGAAATTGAAGATTACACAAATGGAAAAACATCCTATGCTCATGGATTAGAAGAATTAATAGCATTAAAATGACCATACTGCCCAAAGCAATCTACAGATTCAATACAGTCCCTATCAAAATACCAATATCATTCTTCACAGAATAAGAATAAAAAAATCCTAAAATTCATACGAAACCAAAAAGAGCCCAAATAGCCAAAGCAATCCTGAGCAAAAAGAACAAAACTGGAGACATCCCACTGCCTGACTTCAGAATATATCACAAGGCTATAGTAACAAACATGGCATGGGATTTGTATGAAAATGGACACTTAGACCAATGAAACAGAATAGAAAGCCCAGAAGTAAAACCACATATGTACAGCCAAGTGATCTTTGACAAAGCCAATAAGAACTCACCTTAGGGAAAGGGTACCCTCTCCAATATATAGTGCTGGGAAAACTGAATAGCCATATGCAGAAGAATGGAACTGGATCCCTATCTCTCACCATATACAAAAATCAACTCAAGGATTAAAGACTGAAACATAAGACCCAAAACTGTAAAAAAAAATACTATAAGCAATCTAGGGAAAACTCTCCTGGATATTGGTCTAGGCAAAGAATTTATGACTAAGACCTCAAAAGCACAGGCAACAAAAATAAAAACAGACAAATGGAATAACAGAAAATGAAAAAGCTTTTGCATAGCAAAAGAAACAATCAACAGAGTAAAGAGACAACCTAATGGGAGAACAAATTTGCAAACCATACCTCTGATAAAGAATTAATAACTAAAATATACCAGGAACTCAAACAACTCAATAATGAGAAAAAAACTTATCAACTTATCAAAAAATAGGCAAAGGATCTGAATAAACATTTCTCAAAAGAAGACATATAAAATAGCCAACAGGTATATAAAAAAAAAATGCTCAACATCACTTATCATCAGGGAAATGCAAATTAAAACCGTAATAAGATGTCACCTCACACCTGGTAGAATGGCTATTATGAAAAAGACAAAAGATAACAAATGTTGAAGAAGACATGTTGAAAAAAAAAAAAAAAAACTCTTGCACACTGTTGGTGGGAATGTAAATCAGTACAGCCATATGGAAAACAGTGTGGAAGTTTCCTCAAAAAATTAGCAATAGAACTAACATATGATCCAGAAATCCTACCACTGAATATATATCCAAAGAAAATGAAATGTCAAAGAGGTATCTGCCCTCCCATGTTCATTGCAGCATTATTCACAGTAGCCAAGATATGGAATCAACCCAAGTGTCCATAAATAAATGAATGGATAAAGAAAATGTGGTATACATACATTATAAAGTACAATTCATTCTTAAAAAAAAAAAAAAGAAAATCTTATCATTTGTGACATGGATGAATCTGGAGAACATTATATTAAATGAAATAAGCCAGGCACAGGCACAGAAAGATAAATATTATATAATCTCACTTACACATAGAATCTAAAAAAGCTGAACTCATATAAGTAGAGAGTAGAATGGTAGTTACCAGGGGCTAGAGGTATGGGGGTGGTACTTGGGAAGATGGAGGTCAAAGGATACAAAATTTCAGTTAGGGGACATAAGTCAAGAGATCTATCATACAACATGGTGTCTATTGTCTATAACAATGTACTGTATTCTTGAAAATCGCTGAGAGTAGACTTTAAGTGTTCTCACCACAAAAACAGTAAGTATGTAAGATAATGCATATGTTAATTAGTGAGTTTAGCCATTCCACAATGTGTACATATTTCAAAACAACCTGTTGTACAAAACAAATATACACAATTTTTATTTGTCAACTAAAAATAAACTAGTTACAAATAAAATCAATATGCCAATCAAAAAAAAATATATACATAAGCAAAATATGTACTTTCTTTTCCCTAGAAGGTTGATTATTTTAAAACAAAATCAAAGCTTACCAAAATTTTAACTGGCTTCATCACTTTTCTAGTAATGACACCAGGGGCTCTTAAACGAATGGTTTCCAAAACACACCATTTGATTAAAAGGAGTTTCTCCAGTTCATCTTCAGATACTTTAATCTTATCTTTGCCTGTAAAAAGAATTTTTTTTTTTTAATACGGGGGAAAAAAAGATGGATTAAACAGGCCAGAAAGTGATTTCGTGTAAGTTCATCAACATAGGTTACATATGGCCTCCGACAGCTAGCAGTGTTACTATTAAGATTACTTTTTGCATACCAAGTTGTGTCATTTATTGTCTCTTTTTCTTTATCACTTTCCTCTAGATGAGATAAAATGCATGGCATGAAAAAGTAAGCCATGTTGGTTACTGCAAAGTGATGGATCAGTATTCAACTTCAGTTCTCACAGTCCTCTGGCTACCAAATGGCTAAGGCAGTCCTGTCAGGAAGGTGTTCAAGTTTCACTCTCTCATTCTTTCTTGTCCAAATTCTGATCCTACTTAAAGGAAAAGCAATAAAAGATTGGCATCGAAAGCACAAAGAAAAAGATATGAGAAGACACCTGATTTTCTTCTTCTACCTTTTACCTGCTGATTTGTTTTTGTTTTTAATCATTCATTTCAGAAGGCCGAAAAAGAACATTAGGAAAGGTACGATGCAACTGGAATGGGAGCACGCCCTCCAAACACAGGCGCATCAAACCTTCCTAATGTGATGCTCATGCTTTATCCAAAATGTATGCTGAAGACACCTGAAAAAGGATTGAGGGTCCGTCTTTGTACCATCCAAAGTACGGTCAGGACTTTTCAGTCAAATTAGACAATTTAGTTCATAGTATTCCAAATAAAATATGTGCATTTTGAAAATTACTTAAAATGACTCAGCTTTCAATTTGGTTTTGAAAGCATTTGTTTAACAAAAGGCAACAACATTGTCAGTTTAATTAAGTCAACTCATTTCTCCCTTTCACGTTTGCTTTGTGACTATATTGGGAATGAGTGGGTGAGAGTGCAACATAAGGTGTCTAACTATGTCGCCCTTGGACTTCAGATGAGGCTTGTTCTAAAGCAAGCTCATTCTGCAGGAGAGGGCTGGTTGGGTGCTGCCTGAAAAATCTTGTCTGTCAGTATAGGTAGAATTCCTGAGGAATCAGAAGCAAGCATGTTTGGTTAGTGGAGGCTGAGAACCAGGGTATATTAATCTTATCCACAGGGGTGCCTGTGCAGTCTACTCAACTTGACAGATTCTCGAGTACCAAATAGGGACCTGGAGCTGGGGTAGGCTCTATCAGTGTTACCATGGTTAAGGCACAGCTCTTGTTTGCAATATGCTTAGTCTATCAGAAGGTAAGGGACAAGCACACAGTTTAAAGTATGTCATACAGTCAAGGAAACCATTCTGTGAGATGTGAAATATTCTAAGGCAGTTAAAAGCAGGTAGGGTTTATGTTCAACCAAAGGAAAAGGAAAATATTCTATGAGAATATT
>RJWJ010022553.1:0-26264 GCA_004363605.1 Indri indri | reverse complement strand
TGTTGGAAACTTCCTCAGAAATCCTTTGAAACAAGATAGGTGACCCATCCATCCAGAGTTGGTAAGGATTTCTTGCTTTTGAATTGAATTTGGTGAAGTAAATTGGCTCTTCTCCTCCTCCTGTGAGAAATAACTCCAAAATAAGAAGCAAAATGGAAATACATGAACCTCACCTTTGATGAAATTTAAGAAAAAAAAAGGTCCAGATGTGGTGGCTCACATTTTAGGAGTATCCCAGTAATCCCAGTATTTTAGGAGGCTGAGGTGGGAGGATGGCTTGAGCCCAGGAGTTGGAGGCTACAGTGAGCAGTAAGCTATGATCCCACCACTGCATTCCAGCCTCCAGCCTGGGCAATAGAGCAAGACTCTGTCTCCAAAAAAAAAAAAAAGAAAGAAAGAAATTTAAATAAATGGGAAGAGAAAAAGAACAAAGTAGGAGTCTAGCCCAGAGCCCAGACAAGACCAACAAAGTCCACTTTTTCAAACTAGGTGGCAACTGTGAGGCTACATCTAAACTCGTGTTCACAAGGCAGGGATGAGATGGTTGGCCCCGCCCCCGGACCTTCCCAAAGTGAGTGTGGCTCTGAGGAAAAGTGGAAAAAGTGGCTGCGAGGGGAACCACAGACATGTATCATCAGAAGGTCATCCTCAGTGACAGCATGAGGCAGGTATCAGGGCAAGGAGAGGTTCGCTGGGAGCCACCCTGAATATTGATTATGCTTGGCTGGGAAGAAATAAGAATTAAGGAACACATTCACACCTGCACCATCCAGAGTCATAGTCAGAATTCCAGACACCCTGATGCATGCACCGCCCACGCTCCCATATAAACTTCCTACATGTAGTTGATGTGGGACTGTTTGTCTTATTCAAAAATGAGAAACACTTGAGAAATAATTAAAAAGGAACCAGTGAAATATACAAAGAAGATTGTACAATTGTACAAATGGGAAGAAAGAACAGAGAAATTAATTTCCAAACAAAATCATGCATTGGAAAAATGTTCCCACAAAGTCAAAATTATGATCCGACCTATCTTCATAAATTAACAAAAACAAACAAAAAACATGAAAAGATCATCACTATAAACAGAAGACACGGCAGAGATACATTAGCTCATGGATGATTTATTGAGGCAATAGAAGGAGGTGCTATGTGAGCTAATATAACTCAGGGAAAAAAGTGAAAAAAATAAATTCACAGGAGAAAATGATAGCTGAATTGGAAACAGCACTAAGGAGAAACACTACTAAAACACAGCATTGCACATAATGGACAGGACTGAGCAAAACAAGCAAAGTAAAATAAAAATAAACAAAGAGTTAATGGCATTACAGTGGAAACAATAGCTGCAGAACGCAGGCATGTGAAATTTAGAAAGTGTGATGGATTTACCTAAGTAGAGTATCAAAATAACAAAACAGCAAAATATTTAAAAACATTATTTTTAAAAATTGAGGAAACAAAGTACCTAAAGTTTCAGTGAGGGAGTATCTCATGTCCGAAGAACAATCCACGTAGAACAGATAATGTGAAGACATAGCTAGTAAAGTTTCTGAACTTCAAAGTCAAAGAATCTGAACTTTAGAAGACATGTTTGTTTGCAATTGCTGCTGTAGAAAAGTATACCAACTTAGTAACTTAAAATAACACAGATTCATTACATTACAGCTCCAGAGGTCAGAAGTCCATTTGGCCTTACAGGGCTGCAGTCGGGGTGCGGCAGAGCCGCCTTCCTTCTGGAAGCTCTAGATGGGAACCCACGTCCTTGCCCTCTCTGGCTTTGGGAGGCGACTGCACTTCTGGGCTCAGGACCCTTCCTTCCAACCTCCCTGACCTGGGCTTCCACTGCCGCAGCCTCTTCTCTGCCACTAGTATTCCTGCCTCTGTCTTAGAAAGAGGCCACCCAGATAATTCATGATCATCTTCCCACTTCAAGATCAGTAACTTAATCCCATCTGCAACGTCCCTTCTCCCATTTTTAAGATAGCATATTCACAGTTTTCAGGGATTAAGATAAGGACATCTTGTCGGGGTGGCGTTACTCTACCTATCACAGAAGGCAAATGAAAAAGTCACCTAAAAGGTGTTATACCAACAAAGAAAAACTAAAATTCTCCACCAGCAGCAGGCAAATGGTGGGAAATGTTTGTATCAGTTATTTGTGGCTACCTAATAAATTATCCAAAAACTGAGTGGCAAGACCACCACCAAAGACAACTTGTTATCCATATTTCTGCAGGTTAAGAATTCCAGAACAGCTTCACCAGATAGTTTTGGCTCAGGGAGCCTCATGAGGTTGTGGTCGGGGTGGCAGCCAAGCCCCCAGGCATCTGAGCCTGACTGGGCTGGAGGACTGTGTCTGAGGTGGCCTGGTCCACGGCTGGATGGCTCTGTGGGTTGGCGATGTAGCAATTAGGTTCCTCCAGAACAAGAGACCCAAGAGAACAAGAGCCAGGCCTTGAAACTCGTATCGCATCAGTCCTGCCATACTCTGTTAGAAGAGGGGCACAAAGAACCACATATAGCATGACTGCGTTTATATGAAATGTCCAGAATCAGCAAATCTACAGAAGCAGAAAGTAGACTAGTGGTGGCTCAGGGGAGAAGGGGCACGGGAGGGCTGGGAGATGCCAATCAAACGGCATGGGCTTCTCTAGGGCATGACGAAAACGTTCTAAAACTGGCTATAGAAGGAGGCAATAGAGAATTATACAATTCTGTGAACATAATTTAAAATAAAACAGTGAATGTGCGTTTTAAATTTTATGAGATGTGTGTATGATCTCTATGTTAATAAGGCTATTACCAAAAAATACATACACACATTTATCCGTGATTAAGTATACCATGTGAAGTTATAGTCAGAAGTTGACCTGCAGACCACAAAGACAAATTTAAATTAACAGGAGAAAACAAACAAGAGACATGCAGTGAACTGCTATAGAATGAAGAATTTATAATAGCAAAAAAAAAAAAAAAATACGTAAGATGCTAGGACAGAAATAAAACTCTATATGTAAAATTGATAGATATATATGACTTTATCTCAACTATTAAAAAAAGAGACTGTACCCCCATAATACGCTGCAATAAAAAAAAAGAGACTTAATGAACTTGAAGAGAATCATTTCACAATGTACATGTTTCAAAACATCATGGTGTGCACTTAAATACATACGATGTCAATCATACCGTAATAAGGGTAGGACATGGAACATGGATATTTAAAAGAAATAAACTAAAAAAATGTGACTTGGAAATATTTAAATAAAAAGATGGAAAAAGCATGCTACCAAAATACTAATAAGGTAAAGGGTCGAGATCTTAGTATCAGATAAGTGGATTCTGGACAAAACACCAAAAAAAGACAAAGACAGAAATTTTAGTATGTTAATTGTTGACTATACATAGTGAAAACTGAAGACATGAAACTTTATGAAATAATATATTATTAACATAGGGAAGCAAAGCTTATATATAAAAATCATCAGAATTATAGCCAGAAAACAATTATAGAACTCTCAATTTATGGTAGATCTGGGAGGTAGGTAAGGATAGAGAATACCTTCACAGAAAAATATTAAAAAGGAAATTTCATTTTATTATAGTAAGGATCTAATTAATAAATAGCAAACATATGAATGCTTAAAACCATAATGAGATTTTGGTTTTGGCAATGTTCACCACATTTTATAACACACAGTTTCCAAAGGGTGTCATGAAACAGATATTTGCATACTTCTCTGGGGGGAGTGTAAATGTAACTTTTAAGGAGGGAAATTTGATTATGTATCAAAATTTAAAGTGTATGTAATCTTTAATTCAATAATTCTACTTCTAGAAGTTTATTCTACTAATATATTGCATGCTGGCAAGGTGAGGTGAAAAACAAAACATGCATTGTTAGGTTATGACCCAAATATAAAATACATATCCATTAGTCTGTACTGATATACATAAACGACTCACTGAATGAATGAATTAAAAAATAAACCGGGGAGAATAGAAAAATCTCCCATGCAGAAGAATTCCAAATAATTTATGTAGATGCTTCCCTGTCAAGGAGAGGGAGTATCACTCCCCACTCCCTAGGTGTGTTCTGCACACAGTGACTTCCTTCTTATTGTACAGTATGAAAGGGAAGGAGTAACTTTACACAGGAGAAACCAGACTAAGATGACCTTAATCAGGTGACTAAGGCACATCCATGGTATTAAGTCATGTTGACAGTATGCACCTGTCATACAATGTGATAAAGATGTCATTTTATCTCTGTGATTTTCTTCCTAAAAACCGAAAACCCCACTCTAATCATGAGAAACATAACAGACCAATTCCATAGAGAGGCATTCTACAAAGTACCTGACCAGTAGTTCTCGAACCTGTCCAAGTTATCACAAACAAGGAATGCCTGAGAAACTCCCACAGCCAGGAGGAGCCGGAGGAGACGTGATGACTAAATGCAATGTGGGATTTGGGACGGGATCCTAGAACAGAAAAAGATGTTAGGTAAAACCAAGGAAATCTGAATAAACTATGGGCTTAGTTAATAATAATTAATCAATATTGGATCATTAATTGTAACAAATGAACCACAGGATTGTAAATGTTAATCAAAAGGGAAACCAGGCATGTGCTATATGGGAATGCTCTCTAGTATTTTCTCAATTTTTCTGTATTTCTAAAACTGTTCTAAAAATAAAATTTACTAAAATTAAGGGGATGGGAAAAAATGAAAATCACAACATACCAAAACCCTTGGGATGCAGCTAAAGCAATGCTTAGAAGGAAATTTTTAGCTTTCAAAGATCATATAAGAAGAAAAATAAGGTTCGAAATCAGCGATCTAAATTTCTGCCATAAGAAATATGGAAAGAAGAGCAAATCAAAACCAAAATACGAAAATAGTAGAATTATGGAAATAAGAAAGAATGGAAATTAATAAAATATAAAATGAGCAAACAATAGAGAAAATCATTGAAACAAAAGCTGGCTTTTGAAAAAGATAAATATTCTTGGTAAACCTCTAGCTAGAGGGAGAGAGAGTGATATCAGTTCATGCCTTTTTCGCATTTATCTATCACATTTTGCCTTTTGTCTCCCAATTTTTAAGAGATTTTTTATATATTAGGGATATCAGCTCTTTGTGTGAGGTATTCATTGAGAATATTTTCTGCCAGTTTTCAATTGTCTTTTGACTTGTGAGATTTTTGTCATATAAAATTTGAGGGTTTTTTGTATTTTTTATTTAGTAACATTTATCAATCCTTCCCTTTATTGCTTCTGAATTTTGAGTCATAGTTAGAAAGCTTTTCTCTACATCAATGTTGAAGACAATTTATCCATTTTTCTTCCAGTACCTGTGTGATTTCTTTCAGTGTATTTAGTTTCCTAATCTATTTGGAGTATATTTTTAGGTATCAGATATAAATCTAATTTTCACTTTTTCCAAATGGTTATGCTCAATTTATTACAGTGATTTGAGATGCCATCTTTGTAATATACTAAGTTTCCATACATACTTGGGTCTAAGTCTTGACGTCATATAGTTTACCCCACTTGTTTGTTTGTCTATCCATGTGCCAGTACCACACTGTTTTAATTACAGACAATGTAATGAAAGTTTGAATATCTGATAGGGCAACTCCCTCCTTCTTAGCTTCTGTTTCTTTAACATTTCCCCAGGCATATTTGCATGTTATTTTTTCATATGAATTTTATAATCAAGTTGCATAACACCGTAAAATAGCTCATTGATATTTTTATAGGGATTCATTGATACTGTAACTCAATCTAGGGAGAACACATATCTTTAGGATGTTGAGTCTTCCTACCTAAAAACCAAGATTGACTTTCTATTTATTTGGTCATGTCTACTTTTGCAACTTTCATGAGCACTTTCAAATTTTCTTCATATAAATTTTATGTGTTTCTTGTTGCATTTATTTCTTAGTATTATTTTCTATTGCTATTAAACATGGCATTTTCTCTAACTGCTTATTGCTTTTATGTATAAAATCTATTGGTGCTTATATATTAATTTTATATCTTGTCACATCACTGAGATTTTTTATTTTTATTTATTTATTTTTCATTATTCTTTGGAGGTTTATAAGTATGCTATCATATTATCTGTAAATAGAGAAATTTTTACTTTTTGACCCATTCTTATACCTCTAATTGATTTTTCTTATATAATTGCATTGGTCAGTACCTCTATTACAATGTTGGGCAGTTGTGGAGATAGTGGGCATCCTGGCCTTGTTCTTAATCCTAAAGAAAATTTCTTTAGTATCTCTAAGATTTCTCCATTAAATGGCATAGAAGATTTAGGACTATTTAACTATCTATCTACGTGGTATGTATATTCTTGTTAATAAAACATCTTTCAATTACTATGTACTTGAGTATTTTTAATCATGAATGGATGTTGGATTTTGTTAAAGGCTTTTTCAGCATCTGTGGAGATGGCAAAGAAAAAGTTAAACAATTTTTTTAAATGAAGACATCTCAAATGTTTAGTTAAAAACAATCATTAAAAATCACTAAGAAAGTACAAAAAATGGTATTTCCTCATTTAAGAAACAATTTTTTTCAGAAATGATCTTCCAGAACTCATGCACCAATTAACACACTTTGGGAAACAATGAACCTGTTGCAGCCCCTTCTCCCTCCTTTATTTCACATGCGAACAGAGATCGTCCTGCACAGGTTAACACGTGCATCGTTTTCTGCTGGAGTCAGAATGGAGGGCTGTACCTCATCACGCTTCCTCATGGGCAGCTGCCTCTCAGAGGCATTTCAGGAATTTTATGCTGAGATCCCCTTAACAGAGTTCTCACATAAGAGGCACAGCTTACCTGGTATGGATATCTTCAAAATCAAACTATTTGGAGAAGTCACTCCATCACTATGGAGATACTGAGCATAAGCAACCCATGAAAGAAAGACTTTTGGCAGTAAAGAATACTGGCATTTTGACAAACTATGTTGCATACATTTTTTTTTTATTTCTTGTGAATTACCAAGGCATGCAGATGTTAGAATATGTGACAAACTGCTCAGTTTGTTTCTTCCTCATTTTTCTTCTTCCCATTAGTAAAGGAGGCAGTATAGGGGATAAGAAATTCCTCTTTATGAGTTGAACTCTACGAATGGAATCACTGCAACTGGAATTGAAAACAAGGAGAGGCGGGAAAAAAGGGAGCACACAGTGAGCAAGTGGCTCACGTCAATATCTTTGCCTGGGAATTCAGCCCACGAGTTGGCTCATCTCCAAGGCTAACTTTGCATAGCCTTAAATCCAACAGGTGTGTTAAACCTGCAAGCCCTGTGATTCGCTTCCTCTGGTGAGGATTTGTTTATATTGTTCTTCACTTTCCAAATAGGCATAGACGTTTTTACTCATGAAACTAATAACCCAGTCTCTCTGATCATCTGTTGATAGGGCCCAGCTTGTGTCAGTTGTCTAAGAAAAGGCCACTAACCGGTGTCAGACAAAGTGTGAGGTGATGAGCAATCTGGAAAGAAGGCAAAGCCACCCCAAATGTGACACTTGCGCTTTTTGCCTTGTGCCATTGACCTTGCATTTTTATGAACACAAAAATAAATAAAGTGCAAATTTGATTTTCATCTATTCAGAAGAGCTCCGGAATTTTAACAATGATTATAAACAAGCATGCACAAGACCGTATTTTACAGAGGTATAAAGATAACGTATTTCTTTAGTTATGGCACAGAAATTGCCATTTTATATTTTGCGCTTTGTTATTTATTACTGCAGCAAAATTCAGCACTTTGCTAAGTGCCCTGTCTGTCTGTGAGGTGTGTCTCCTCATCGCCCCCTCCCCATGGACACCTGCCTGCTGTCACAGAGCATTCTGCATTTTGACTTGAGGTCCCAGATTTCCCCCAAGCCTTGCACTTTGGGCCCCAATGCAGTCTCTGCTGTCCTGACCTGTTTCATCTTTGGAATCCCTTTGGGTTAACTTTGTCTGCTGGAGGATTTATTCTGAACCTTTAGGCTTAAATGCATTTTCTCAGGAGAAAAAAAAAAATCAGCCATAATGTTGCATTAATGAAGCTTATTCATTTAGGTTATGCAGGGATCTTTTCTTCCTTTGATGTGCATATTTAGTTCCCATTAATGGTAATAAGAGTGAATTATGTGGACACATTGACATAAGAATAGATCCCCTGGGCTCTATGAGTAGAGTACATTTTGTTAATTGGGAAGTACTTTAAAAGAAACCAAACAAATGTCCCACAAATCAGAAAAAAAAAATAAAATTACTTTGAAAAGAGAGATGAAAAATCTTCTGCAGATTTAGGGGAGAATTTGGCTGGAGAGGATGCCAAACAGTAGTTCCCAAGTATTACAGAATGTTTTTCCCCAAACGAGGCTTTCAGAAAGAATTGCACCATTAGTTGTTCTAGTCCCTCGTTTTTCTCCCAGTTCCTTCTTGCCATGGTCTCATTAGCTAAAAACCATTCTCTGTGCAGCTGCATTGGCTGCGATGGAAAAAGAGGGGGCCCCATAGTGGCCACACAGCATCCTGTCAGAGACACAAACGTGACTAGCTGTGAACGTACCTCAGCAAAGTTCTTCATTTAGAAGACTTTGTGTCGTGGCCTGTCATTGACTCCAGAGACTTTCCCAAGTGTCTCACTAATTGCAGACACCCTTCCTCAGTATTTGCTAAAATTTGTTAGTTCTCAGGAAATAGCGGAGCCTCCAGCCTTCCTCTAGGCAGCTTATTTACCTGCCTCATTCTTTTTCATGGTGATTATGGTGAACTTGAACTTGTGAATGATAATTTTACATAGCACCATACACATAGCATAGAATTGGTCTTTGACCAGCATTCCTTGGGGCATCCTGTTCCTAGTGTGGCACCTTAGGTTGCCTTGCAGTTTACTTGCATGTCATGAACTCTTTGGGTTGAGTAAAACAAATGAGTAATTTCTGTCTTAAAGTGAACGAGCACTACAGAAGAGTCAGGTGGTCTCAGAATGTGCTCTTGTCTCACCGAGACTTCCTCAGGCTTAGACAACCTGAATTGGTGCCACAACCTGAACAGATGGCGTTGGCAGCTGGGAGCCAGGTGCGGGGTTGGACTGGCATCAGCAGAGTCTACCATATTGCTGTGCTGATGTGCTTGCTCCCGAGAGAGGGGCAGGGGAGAAAAGGGAATGGCGTGAGTGCCAGCTGTCCCCCTGGTCTGCTGGGTTGGCATACCCTGACGTGACCTTCATGTCACCTATATTAGAGCCTGGCTCGGTGCACGCCTCTTCCAGCCATGAGATGTCACAGGATCTGAGCTGGACTAGACAGAAAGCTAAATACTCATCTGATGCACATGAAATAGTAAGCCAGCTCTCTCCTCTCCCGCCTCTGCCCCCCCACCCCTGTTTCAATTAGAGATGTAAATATATTCAAATGTTCTGCCTGATACCACCCTGGGGTGCTGCTGAGATTTTGCTGCCCTAGGCAAGGTGGGGAAAAAGAGCCACAAATCCCCGCTGCCCCCTCACAGCTTACAGACCCTCCCATAATAGAGTCACTGAAACATTTCGCTGCCCTAGGCAACCACCTGCTCTTCCTGCCTGTAAAATCTGTCCCTGGCACAACTTAATTCATCTCTGCCGGGTGAATCCATATCACAAGCAGACAATCTAAGGTCAGGGCGGAAAAACAGTTCAAATGCACTCTAATATAAAAAGGAACATTTACCACTCCCCGCCAAGTAGACTGCCTTTATGTTCCTGTTCGACCATGATGCTCAGTTCTTTGCATTACTGTCATATTCTCTGTGGGATTACCAAGTCTAGAAAACTCTTTAAGAAGAAGGGAAGAAGGATGTTTGGATGTGATTTTTACCAGAAGCAAATTTTTGTTCTTTTCACCTCCCTTCTAACTTCTTCTCGAATTTTCTTATTATTGTGTGCATCATATAACCTTTCAAACATTACCTTTCAATCATCATAAAAAATCCTTTTGAAAAAGCACAAAAATGAACAAATCAAAGTGAATGCTATGCAATAGTTCCTTGGTGTCAATGTGCACACCGTGTCATGTATGATGTGTATAGTACACATATAAAGTCCACCGCTAACATTGATGGGGGCCAACTCAACAATACAAATGGAGCCTTTGTACCATTTGTTTAAATATTATAAAGTTACAATCAAGCCAGAAAACAGTCAAAATAAGACAACCTGTCTGTCTACCTAGACACACATATTTGGATAATGACCTGAAAGGTTGGATATGAGTTTAGAATTCTCAGACCCCTCCAATTTCCAACCATGGAGGAGCAGGGAGTGTTGGCTCAGCCCACCCTGCCTCTCTTCCTGACCTTGGCCTTGGGTGTGTGCAGGTGGGCACCCAGCCCTTGAGTCTGGAGTCTGGTTTCCATCCTCTCCCCATTAATATCCACCCCTGGGCTACCTGGGACCTTGGGGTCCTCCTCAGGAAGGTGGCTTGGAAGTGCACCCCACCCCACGGGCCTTGGAAGGAAACCTGAGACTGTTTCCCCAGGATTGCTGGGGTCCTGGTGTGAAGCGTGGGACTAGAAAAGGAAAAGTGGGCTCCACAGGAGACTTCCCTGGACCCCTTGGGCATCTTGCCCCTTTAGAAGGGCAAGGCCAGAGGAGGACCAGGAAGGGACCTGTAAAGCATAAGGCTCATGACACGGACCCCTGACCTAGGCCCCAGAGTGAGGCTGCGTGGCCAGTTCTCGTGTTAGGACCTTGTCTAGTTGACTCTGAGATGAACTGCCCTGGCTCTGAGTCGGCACAATGGCCATGCTTCATATTCATGATCTTGCTTAACCCTGACCACCCCTGCAAGGTGGGTATTGTTCCGAGTAAAGAAAAGGACTTTAAGGAAATAAGTCATGCGTCCCTGCTGATACAGCCAGCAAGAGACAGAGTCAGGATTTCCACCCACCTCTCCCACAGCCAGGAGGTTGGGCCCACGTAGTAAAAATTAAGTGAAAAGGAAGGCACATAATTGAAAGCCTGCAGTTGACTCTGATAACGGTCTGCAAAGGAAGATAAAGCATTTGAGCATCAAGAACAAGAGAAGAAGGTGGGAGGAGAGGACCTGAGATGAAGACCAGAAGAATAAAAGAATAGCTGTAGGCCTCCTCTTGGAGCAGGCAAGTGGCCTCGACTAGGATGAAGGAGCCACCCGAGCTTCACTTTCGGTGCTTCTGGGTACCACCGGCACGCTGCTCTCACAGGGGCTGTTGCGTCAGCAAGGGGATGGCCCAGCTGGCCCCGTCTTCTGTTTTCCGCCCCCAAACTCCTCTGGTCTGTGCTTTGGAGACGTTTTTGAAAGTAAAGGTCAGACACCTGTTTTTACAAATTATGACTGATGCAGAAAGTGTTTTCTATGACCTCTGTAATGAGTTGATTTATACAGGAGGTGTCTAAGTCCTGTCTGGAAACTTAAAACCCCAAAGCTCCAGGCTTTCTGAAAAGCTCGATGCTTTGTATTCTGATACGTCAGTTTAGAGTCATGTTCCAAACCCTGAAAGTCAGGGGTTGAAATGACAACATTTCCCGGTCCACGAGCCGCCTTCATCACATTGGTTTGGTTAGTGTTGCTATAGTAACCTCCAGCCTGTTTTATGATACGCGATGATTACTGAGCACACGACAATAGAGAAAATATCAGGTTACAAGGGCAGACGCCACTGTAAAACATCCTGTGTGGTGCACATCCAATTTCCCAGCAGAGAGTGTGGTTTCTGCCACTCGGGGAGGAGGACTGGGGAAACATCCCATCACAAACACCGGTTTGCAAATATTGATTACAAATATCATCCAACAATCGTGCGAGAATTGTGCCTTTGTCTTCCCAAGGTGTTGAATCAGTTCCATGTTCTTCATGACTATTATCCTAAGTGGTAAATGTCAGAAAGAAAAAGTACAATCTGTGAAATTATTCTTTTGTGTATAGATGGAAAAATAGACATAGTGGCTGAAAAACACCGCCTTCGTTTCCCATCTGCTCTCTGCTCGGCAGTCCTCAGCGCACAGCTGAAGCAGCTAAACTAACACCGGCTGGCCCAGCTGCCAGCAGACGGCTCGGAATTCGAGGGAGGCCGGGGCAGGAAAGGGAAGTGGAGTCAGAGGTTCTGAGTTGAGTACTGGTCTCCACATGGCATTTTAATGGCCACAGCAGATATTTGATCAAAGGAAGAGTTATGTACTGTGTCTTTTAACACTAAAGTGACAACATTTAAGAGCATTATGCTTATTGTTGAGCCATCCAGTACAGAAATAGATCCATTCATTTATTTTAAAAGGCCACACATATTCTGCACTTGAAACGTAATATTTATGTAATTATCTTTGATTTGTAAAATACAAACAGGAAGGAGTCCTAATTAAATTGAATGTGAAAATGATGACCTGTTTGTCTGTCGCTGACATCATTATGACATCAAAGGTTTCTCATCTTGCAGGATGAACAATTTTAAAAATCTAGGATCATTATGAAAGCAACACGATTGTTAATTCAGAGTTGAAGCAACAACAGTGATGTCTGCTTGTGACTCATCGAGGTCAAAAACAGATTATGAATCTTGAAACTATGCATCGATTATTTGATTTTATGTGATAATATGGCACACACTGCTCCTTAACTGCTACATAGATGGTTCCCTATATTTGTGTATGAGCTAACTAGCTTTGGGCTTTGGGCCCCTGGGCCTCTCAGGGCCTCCTGGGGTGTTCTTTATTGGCAAAATGATGGATGTGGCATCAGAGATTTTCGACCTCCACTGCACATTAGAGTCACCCGGGAAGTATTTATATTTATTTATATATTTATTTAAGAGACAGGTTCTCACTCTGTCACTCCGGGTGGAGTGCAGTGGTACCATCATAGCTCACTGTACCCTCCAACTCCAGGGCTTAAGCCATCCTCTAGCCTCAGCTTCCCGAGTAGCTGGTACGACAGGTGCATGCCACCATGCCTGGCTAATTTCATTATTTTTTCTAGAGACAGGGTCTCACTCTGTCACCCAGGCTGGAGTAGAGTGGCTTGATCATAACTCGCAGCCTCCCACCGTGCTGGGATTACAGGTGTGAGCCACTGCACCAGGCCCTTCTTAAAAACATGATGCTTGGGTCCCATCTCAGTTATATTGAATTAGGACCTCTGGGAGTGAGACCCAGGCAACTGTATTTTTTTATAAGTGCTGCAGATATTTCTAATTGCACCCAGGATTTAGAACTACTATACTAGATACCTTCTTAAGATCTCTGTTAAGCTTACAATAATGTGTTCCAGGGCAGGGATTCTCCAGCTCGAGTGTGCGTCAGAGTTACCGGAGGGCTTGCGAAACTACAGACTGCTCGGCCCCCACTCCTCGGAGTTTCGGATTCATTAGGGCTGGGTTGGGACCTGAATATTTGCATTTCTAGCAAGTTCCTAAATTGTACAGATACTGCTGTTGAGGAACCAGACTTAGAATCAATTCACTAAGGTATGTTTATAAAAAAAAATACATTTTTTAATGTATAATGCAAACCAATTTTACAATTTAATAATGTATGTGAGAGTTTGATGCTGTAATTCACAACCCAGTGAATTTCCACCACAGAACCCCCAGATTATTGCCTTTCTGTGGTTGGCTGTTGGTGACAGAGCCTGGATGGTAATCAGGTGTTGTGAGTTCTCTCTGGAGGCATCTGGAGGGCTTAAGCCTCACTGTTCCACCTTCAATTTCTCATCTCTGAAACATACCCGCTGAGTGACAACATTATCCTATCCATGTTTGGAGCAGTTTGAGCCATACCAAGGTGATTTGGGTGCTGTAAATATACCATCACTAGCACTGTTTTGTTGTTCTGAGATTTTGTCCAAGACTGAAATGACAGACCCAAAGTCATTTTCCTTCTGCCAGTGCTGGCGGCATCACCAGAGAGAGGCGCTATGCACAGCTGTAGAAACCGTGGGTCTTTCTACAATGCCCGTGACCCCTCCGTACACTAAGGCTTTGAATTGTCACTGCCCACATTAGAACAAACTGGCAGAGACCCTGGGTTTTCTTGCCATGGCCTCTGGTCTTTCCAGTTCATCTGTTGGCCCCTGGCACTGGTGTCGAGGCTGGATAAACACTGCAAACAAAGATGACACAGCCTCATCTGTGCGGTCTGCGGAATCTTCCAACTCCCCTCTCTTCTGGGTACCTGGAAGGACCATACTTCCAGGCCCCCTTGTGGAGCAGGGACCCATGACCAGCTCTGGCCAGTGAGTTTGAGCCACGTGTCCTCGCCAGGCAGAGGATTCACTGATGTTAGGTAACTCCCACCAGAACGCACCTCCCGTCTGCACTTTCACAAGCCGTGGACCTGCCCTCTGCACCTTGTCTTTAGGGAGATTCTGTTGTCACTCAAATGTAACAATTGGTGTCATTCTCTCCACTCTCCCTTACCAAGAAATTTAATTCAGAGACAATGGCAGGGGATAAACCTGACGGGGTAGGGAGGAGAAAGTTTTTCCAATGGCTTTTATATTCAAAATGGTTTATTTAAGACAATCTGTTATGGAAATGTGCTAAACAGACCAACTACTCTAAGAAGCAGACAGAACTGGTCCCTTTAAAGCATACAGATGCTGAACCAAAACCTACACTATCTTATTCTATTTCTGAATTTGAAGGTGCACATGGATAGCTAATATTCAAGCCACATTCTTATTTTTTCTTTTACCAAGAATGTTGAGTTTTACAGTGTTCCCCATAAATTTACAAATAAAGGGAGAATTCTTAAACTATAAAAGTTTGATTTTTGCAAGAGGTTATATAACTGCAAAATATGGTTCTGGGCATGGCAATTTAATGTTCTTTCCAAAGGCTGGAATGATTTTAGACTCACCCGAAGCCCTTCTCAAAAATAATAGCATGTATGACTATGCTTGTTAGTGACCATCAGTGGCATATTATTTTCTCTGAAGTCATTCTGTCTAATCCACTTTAGGTATCAGTAATGGGCACTTTCGAACTGTAGCCCAAGTGGAAATGACGATGCACTCGGCCATGCCACAGTGGGAGCAGGGCAGCACAGCTCGCCTAAGCTATAACAATTATCCTAATATGCTCTTAAGCGAAGTCTAATTTGCAGGGGCATATGTCTGTTTTCATCTTCTCCTGAGATAATCTCACAAGACAAAACTTCCACACTGGAGGAAAATTCTACGGTGGAGGATGAAGGGTTCTGCCTCCCCCACCAGCTCTGAGCCCGGCTGTGCACTGAGGACTGTTATGGGGTGGCAGGCTCTGCTCCCGTGAGCCCCCAAATCCTACACAATGGGGAGTGAAGCCCGAACACTCTACCCATCTCCCATGCAAAATGGAAGACATCTAGGCAATTATCTGCTCCCATTTGACTAATTCACTGTAGAAACAAAAGGAATGCTTGTGAAGTTTGGGAGGCAGCTTTGTTGGGTTTAAGAGGACGCTCATCAAAATTTAATTTCTAAAAAGTAGAAATAAATACAGATTAACTAAAGACCTTCAAAATAAAGAAAACAAAAAATTGGGGGAAGGGTTTGGAGAAATGAGGGAAAAAAATATGTCCTTTGTACTAAACTGAAGTGGAGAATAAAAATTGTTTGAATTTTCTTCTCTGAATAGTTGAGTTTTACATAACAGTTCTGGTTTATTGGGGAAGGGAATCGCTTTTCAAGCTTCTGTTCCATTTTAAAAGTGAAGGAAGCAGTCTTAAGTGAGAGAACGACATTCATGTGTGTGCTACCAAATGATAACAACTGACATTCAGTAGTTTGAAAGAGAGAAAAATGATTTCTTTACCAACTCTCTAGTTGGGTAGCCAGAGTTTAGGTTGAGAATCCACCATATTTTTCTCATGAAAATATATCAGAATTTAAAACTATGTTTCATGGTGCAGAAGTGCAACTCAAATAAGTACGAGCCAGACAGCTGTGGAGAGACTTCCGGAGCCACGTGCGTTTCCAGAGGCGGCTTTGCAGACGGCCGTGCGTGGGCTATTGCTGCTGAATGCTGCATTCGTTTTCACTGACTACTTCGCCCAAGCAGAATGATGGAAACTAAGCCCGCCTTGCACCAAGCTCAGTGAGGGATTGGACTGACGTTTATGCATGATAATTTAGGTCACTCCAGCTATCTGTGCAGCCTTAGAACCAGCTTCCACCCACAAACACTTTTTGCTCTATTTTTAAAAGAGATAATAGTTTCCAAATGTATAGAAAATTGAATTCTTTGCCTTCTACTAACAGAATGTGCAAGACAGATGTACCTCAATTTTAACCCCGCCCCCCGACACAGATAAATTAGTGTGTCACAATTCCCCTTTGCTTTTCAAATATTTCAAATTGAGGGTTTTTTTTTCTGTTTCAACATAACCAAGGAGGAAACATACATCTGTCAATAACGACTTCTCACCACTGCCTTAACTCTCACCTGAGAGCACATGCAACCATTTCCAGTAGTAGTATCAAAATCTGGGGAGGGGGAAGGGGAAAGGGTTTGAAAATCTTTTAGATAATTGTAATATTCCATCCTCCTCCACCATAGGTAATATTTCCTGAGAATTAGTGTTTCAGGTGACTAGCTCTCTGACACATGAAATACAGCCTGATGAATTTTTCAACCTTTCTTCCCTCCTCCCGCTCCTCCTCCATCCCCCTGGTAGTGGCTACACCAGCTGGAAATAAAGACAAACCACCGCATGAAACTGTCTTTACTAGGTTGGCCTCCTGATTCAACATGACTCTAGACAACTGACAAGATCTATTATTTTTCCCTAGATTTCTTCCAGGATTAGACAAAAGTTTTGACATTCCACAGAGAACCTGTTCACTGTACAACCAAGGAATTAATATCCTTAATTAATTACTTAATTAACAATTATTAATTAATGTGCTCCCTCATTACTCAAGAAGCATAGGCAACTGTTATTATTCATTTTGAACTTTTAAAATAACAGACTAGCCATTTGATTTACTCTCTGAAAATGCCCAATAATTTAGTTGTGATTAAATCTTTGGACAGAATTGCTACAATATTTAAAGGGCCACAGCACAATATTAATCAGAGAATCAGAACCTATTTAATGCTAAGACACTATTTTCATCACTTTATTAGTCAGAGTTCTCCAGAGAAACAGAACCAAAAGTATGTGTGTGTGTATATACATCTATAATATAGATATATATTTATATATCTATAATATAGATATATCTATAATATAGATATATATTTACATATAATAAAGATATATACTATATATATATAGAGAGAGAGAGAGAGGAGAGATATACAGAGAGAGGATATTTAGAGGAGAACTATTTATATGTATATATATTTTTATAAACACACCTACATATATATATGCATGATAGGTCTTCACTTAACATAGTGAAATATATATAGCAGGTTCTCAAATAGCGTTGTTTCTTTCAAGGTCATTTTATTATAATGTTGATGAGAAAAAGAAAATTGGTTCATTATACATCATTTTGCTTAAAGTTGTAGTTTCCAAGAACCTATCTGGGACAGAGAGACAGAGAGAGATTTTTAGGAACTGGCTCACACAATTGCGGAGCAAGCACGATGCGAGTACACAGTATGCAAGGCAGGCCAGCAGGCCAGATCCACAGAGGAGTTGCAGTCTAAATCCCCAGGCAGTCTGCTGGCAGAATTTCTTTTTCTCCAAGAAACCTCAGTTTCTGCTCTTACGGCATGCAACTGATAAGATGACACCCACCCATGTTGTGGAAGGGAATCTGCTTTACTCAAAGTTCACCAATTTAAATGTTAATGTTAGGCAAAAAAACACCTTCACAGGTACATCCAGAATAATGTTTGGCCAAATATCTGTGTACCACAGTCCAGCCAAGGTGATGTGTAAAATTCACCATTACAATCACCATTAATTTTTTTATTTTTATTTTAGGTACTACTACAATTAGACATCATGTTTGTGTTTCAAAAATTGTCTATGTGTGTATTTGAGTAAACAAACCCATTCAAGTTTTCCTTGAATACTATGTAAACTTTTCTCATAAATGTTGTTTCTCGTTTTCCAAAGATATCAATACGTGTTATCTAGAAGACAAAGAATCTCTCTAGAGAAAACCAAGCTTGCAGTGTGGGAGAAGCTGAGGAAGTAAATTCCAGAAAAGGTATTGGAAGACCAGAGTTATTTACTAGGAACTCGAAAGTTAGTAACGGCAGAAACACTGGCGTGTGGATGAGCCGGGGCTTGCTGGGGAATGTGGGGAGACAGGAACGTGCAGGGTCTGCGTGGGTCTGGGAGCGGGGGACTGTGGAGAAGCCGCAGGAGTTCTCTGCTGCCTCCTGTGGCTCTGTCCCTGGTGTCTGGGTGTCTGGTGGCCGGGGGCCACTCTCACTCAGCAGGGCCAGAAGCAGGAGAACCTCTGTGCCTGGAGCATGGGAAAATTGGCACAATCTGAACCCATCAGGCTTCTGTCTGACTGTCACTTTACAACAGACAGGCATCGCTGGCTCACTCGTGCCTCCCAATCTTGCAGAAGTCTCACTTTTGGCCAACGCCAAGCCAGGACCATGCGAGGAAAGGATTTCCGAGGGTCAAAATTCCCAGTTTAACAAAGCAGACAATGAATAACCAAGACAGAGCACCCCTCGTCGACTTGTGCACATCCTACTATTTGGATACTGGATATTGGATATTGGATATTGGATACTGGATACCATAATGTCCAGTCAAAGATAACAGGAACATAATACATCATGCTAGCATGATGCTCCTGTGTATCAAACAGTCAGAGGCATGCTAGTCTTCTCCCCAGAGCGGGGTTCAAAAAGCCCCACTGTTTTCATTTTTGTTGTGTTTATTCTTCTTGCAGTCATGCTCCCTTGATGATATCCTATAAATTAAATATTGAGAACAAAACTTAACTTCTATTACCGTATCTTACGCTAGTAGTATGGGAATGGGGAAGGAGAAAGAAATAGAACTGATATGGACATACATAGCGATTGGTCTAAATATAGATACAGATATATAAAAATGTATTCATAGAAAATTAAGGGAAATGCTCATTTGTACTACAATCCTCTTTCTACAACTGCACACAAAGTCAAGGCCTGTATTTATACGTTCCTTTTCCCACTACATATTTCACATTCCTTTAATCTCAGCAAGAACTTCCATTTATCATGGCTCCTTGGCTTGTGGGGCCCATTTCTAAAGGGTCTGGGACATTGTCAGCCCTCCCCATATTAGATGGCTGTAGTTTTCATTAATTTTCATGATGGGACACGGAGCATTAAGAGCTATCCCAGACACACTCTTCCCTGCCCCTGCTATGTAGTAGAAACTCAATTTTTCCTTAATAATCGGGACTGATCACTTGGCCAACAGAGTAACCAGCCTCCATTGCCTACTCATCTGCTGGAATAAGAAGTGGAAGTGGTCAGTCTCACCTTCCCCACTCTCATAATAAATCTCCTCTTATATATCTCTGCATGTCCTAGGGGTTCTGCTTCTCTGGAGAACCCCAAGTAATAAAGTATCGGGTCCAAATGAGGTATATGTTCTCCGAAATCCAGAGAGGTCCACTAGGCATTGCTTCGTTCTCTTAGCAGTAAAAAGGGGCAAGTGCAATAGCTTCTCCTTCACCCTGGAAGGGAGACTTCGACATGTCCCAGACCCCGAGGGGCTAGAAATTTCACCAAGGGGTCAGGCCCCTGAATTTGGGGGGATACGCCTTACCAAAGTGTCTAGGGGAGTTGCTATTCCTGCTCACCAATTCCATCAGTGTCGAAATGTCCAGCGCGATGTCTCGTGGAGGGAGAAGAGAACAAGGACTTTGCTGACCAGAATATGACATAGGCCTGATACGCGGCAGGGCGGGTTGATCGCCAGTCCTACCAGCTGAAAGCAAACAACCTCTGGAGGTCCTTGTCTACAGGCCTAGAGAGAAAGAAATGCATCGTTCACATCAATAGCTGTGTACCAGGTGCTGGGAGGAAGCAGATATGCTTCAAAACTAAGCCACCTGTGGAGCAGCATTCACAATCAGAGTCATCAGTTGACTTAGTTTACAATACTCTTGCCTCATGGACCAAGATATGCACAGAACAAACAGGTGAGTTGGATAAGGATGCAGTAGGAATTGTATCCTTCATGCTCTGGTGGGTACTGATCTCTGCAACTGCACCAGAAACGTGGCCTCACGGTGTTTCCTACTTTATTCAGTATATGAAGCAACTTTGATCACCATATTGAAATTTATCTCACAGTGTTTAAAACGTGGCTACTTGAGGGATAGATCCTTTTTAGAAATACCAGTTTTCTTCATAAAATATTTCTTTCTTGGCACTTTTCGATTTTTTTTATATAAATACTTATCTCTCTTTAAGTCTGGAAAATTTTTCTAGGATGATTCTTCCAGATACTCCCTTCTTCCATATTTTTTACATCTCCTTATGCGAAGCATGTTCACGTTCTTCTATCCTCAGTCTGTGTGTACGCCCTGAACCGTATCTTCTCGGGATCCTCAGCCAAATTCCAGGCTTCCACACCCATCTGCAATGCTCCCCTCCTGCCCCCTTGCACCCTTGCCTCCCGTTTTCCCCCAAGACATAGTCAATATCATGTTTCTGTATTATGTGGTCAGGGAGAGCTATTCCAGCCTCAGTTCATCCTCACAGAGGTTATTCTCTGTCCTTGGCCTCACATGCTGAGCTCGCTCCTACACTCCGACGCTGTTCATCCCTGGTCCTTGCATGGCGTTGAAGCCCGCTTCCCTGTGCTCCCACGCAGGCCTTGTTTCCCGCGGACGGCATGGCTTCAGGTCCTACTCACCTGATCCATGCAGGTTTTACTGTTGTTTTGGAGTAGAGATATCTATACATGATTGTGTGTTTTCTTTATTATTATTATTATTTACATTTGAAGAGAAACCGGGAAAAATGACCAAGATGGCATTTTCCGTCCAGCTTTTATTTATTTTTGAATCCAGGAAACACTGAACCAAATAAAGTGAGCTGTGTAGGTGGCTGCCGCCAGGAGGTAAAGGAAAGTCAATTAATTAATGTATTTATCTGGCTTATTTTCTTCAGTAGCATGATTGTTCCAGACATTTGTAAGGCTTTAGGTAACAAAATTTGAACAGACTGTAATCAAAAAAACACAACTCAACTGACTTTCTAAGTCGGCTTTATTCTTGAGTCGATGTTCTCAACATAGCAGGAAAAATGTCCTGGGGATTCCAGAATTACGTGGCTTAATTGCTTTTGACCTCAAAAAGAGAGAAGACACTCTCTCTGCCATAAAGTGACTATGTTCCTGGGTGCAGTGATCGAGGCTCTGCTTAGAGGGAGAGCCGCCCCTGCGTGATAACAGGACATTGCATCATATATTCAGGTAGAAACAACTTTCATTGTTTTGCTCCCTGGACCATACTCCTCTTCAATCTTCTGAACAAATGTCCTTTCCTTTAAAATGCATTTCTGGATCTCCTTTCAGACACATACTTTACCTAATCTATTGTACTATGCTTATTTTAAAAACGATGTTTGACTGTCTTTTTGACTGTATATTTCATTTCATTTACAGTTTTTTTCCTGCGTTTCAAAAGGTAAACTTGAATCACTTGTAAAATTCATGTTATCAGTCTTTGTTTACTTTTGAATATGATGGTCTCCGTCTGCTATGACCCTACAGTAATTCCTGGAAGCAGGAGGGCTGGGCAGAGGGTGAGGTCGTAGGCTGTATTCAACCATAAAAAGAACCCGAAAACTCCATGGGTTAAGAATTGAGGTATGAGAATCTACTATTTGCAGCTGGTGGTCAGTTTCTACATGCAGATAAGCAAACAACCAAAGCCACAATTCCAAATTACTGAGCCAGGGGTCTTATTTTCACTATTATGGGGCCATGTGATATACCGATCTATACCCTATTTATAGATCTATACAGCACATGACCTCTTTTATATATATACATATATATATGTACATATGTATACACACATACATATGTATGTTTCAAGTTCTTGAAAGTCTCTATGCAGACTTAAAAAGTAACATCTGACTCCCAAAAAGGTGCAATTCAGGGTAGAAATGTGGTCACAGATGCATTCGGAGCACTGGAAGTGTGACAGGGACCATGAACAGTGACAGGAAGGAAAATCTGTCCAGTCCATGGAACATCAGAGGAGGCTTCTTGGAGGAGGAGGCATTGGACTGGTTACTCAGCCTCTCGGGGTTTCTGTGTTTGTGATTGTTGTGAGGAGCAAGTAAAATTTAAGATGTTTGTAAAGAACAGTCCTGGCACACAGTAAGTCCTCAATTAAAGGTTGTAGTTATTAATTAAATATTCTTTAAGCCACTGGGGTTACCTTTGGCACTAAGGTGAAAGAATTTCCCATGCTTGGTCCTGAATATGATGCAGGGCTTTTCTCTAACACAGCATCTGGGTTCATTTCTCCTTGTTTTGTTCTCAACCAGTCGTGTTGTGGGGAGCGGGAGGCTGCTCAATTAGAGAGGTGTGTGCGATTTTGGCTAGTGGTTCAACATGCCCTGCAGTGGGGCTCATTCCAAAGTTAACAATTATCTTAACACAATATTTACCTTATCAGGGGAAGTTGTGCTGTTTGCCTGTTCCTTCAGTGAGATCTCCTACTGAGCTGAATTCAAAACAGCCAAGATAAATGTTAGCTCTTTAGAGAGCTAGGGCTGGGAAATGGGGAATCAGGCCGTGTGCTGTAATACTTTGGGTCTTGACAATGGCATCATCTCACCGAGGAACTTCACATGTGTGTCTGATTGAATGCCTCGCGTGTATTGCCTGCTACACCTACACATTCTTCTTCCAAACTATGCCAGGCAATATGGCAAAGCCCTAGTCATTTTCTTCTGCTAAGAAAAAATGAAATTTTCTGAAAATGTTACCAAATGATGACTGCATTGATTACTTTTATTGATCGGATTATCCAAGTATTTGCCCAACCTCTGCTTAACTTAGCACTATGTAAACACAGCCTATGACATGGAGCACATGGTAGATAATAACAGAGGTCTGATGCTAGCAGAGAGAGTGATTGACAGAAACCCAGGCCCCACTGTCTTTACTACCAACCCTGTAAGCAGGGTTCCTACCTGTTACACTAAAGCAACTAAGACTTCTGACTTTTCCCCTAACGTCTGAATCATTGTTAAATGGAGGGGGTCAACCATAAGTTTGCTGCCCTGTTTTTCTGAAACGTTGAGATACTTTATTTGAATATGGTATGCTGAATCGCAGACTTGAAATCCTGTGCAGACGCACCACCCATCAGGCCCCTCCCCGGCCCCAGAACAGCGAGGCCTCCCTCTCTCAGTGAGGGCCCGGCTAACGAGCCTTTAGGAAAAACATGAAGATTATTGTACTTTGCTGGAAGAATTTATAACCTGGATGAGAAAATTTATGGGCAAGAATTAATTAGAGAATAATACAATTTAGTAGATAGTCAAGCACTTAACCGACTATAAATATGACCACATTTATGAAAAGAGCGGTTTAATGAGTGTTGAAAAAAGAGAATAACCTTTTCAAAAGAAGGTGAAAATGAAATTGCATTTTGAAATACCTTTATTCCACAGATAGCTGTAGCTTTGCCAAAATTATTTATGCACAAAATGCAATGGAACGTAATACATAAAACGGTGCCGTGTAAGGTACTTCATTATAAACACACACACACACACACACACACACACACACATGCACACACACACACACGCCGCTGTGTACTCCAACACTAAAATATTTTAGTTCTTAAAACAATACCATGTTGCCTCACAATTTTGTTATACCGGTCCTCCACTTTGACAGCACAGATGAATCACTGGGAAATTTAAAAAATTACTGGTTTGAAATAAGCAGCTCTGAGATTTTGGTGGTGGGGCCCAGGATCCACATTGTTAGGGCTTCCTGTGCGATTCTAACGTGCGGTCAGGGTTGAAACCCATTGTTTAGCACAAGCGCATTCTCCGCTCTGTCCTTGAAATTTCCTCCCCCCAATTTTTGTCTCCTAGGTGAGTCCTTGTTGACCCCACAAACCCATCCGGGGTTAACCTTTGCAGTAAAATCTCTGCTCCTTCCACCTTCTGAGCTGCTGGGAGGGAGTCACTCTGTCCTCTGTGTCTTCAAGTGCAAAAGGTAACAGAGCTCTCAGTGCACAGACTGCCATCAGCACATCAAAATAGGTGACATCCTCGAAGCACTTTCTGTGCAAGAACTGGGACACCCCAGAGGCATAGTGTGTACTCCCGAGTCCCCTGTGGGGAGCAGCTCTCTGAGGGACCTTCTGTGATGACAGCCCTGCCTGCCCATCCCCCTCCCCCTCTCTCCCTCCCTGACACACCTCCCATGGGAGCACATCCTTAATCAATCGAGCGCATCCAAATCATTGACTCTGGGGCGACTCTGCAAACACCTGACCTATGACAGACATCCACGCATAGTAGACGGTACCTATTCCGCGCGGGTGCTGGAGCCAGCTCCGACCAGCCCACGAGAGCTAATTGTGCTCATCTTGTTTAAAACTCGATTCTATCAGTGGTATCATCTCTGCAGCCCGAAACCACCCCTGATGGGGTTAGTTCCACCACAGCAATTAGCAACTGCTACTGATCAGGGCTTCTTGACTGTTCCGAAGAGCCGTTTGCCACGCATTTATCAGCACACCACTGGTTATGAGTACGGGTTTATAACGAATGAATAAGTCAATAAGCAAAGCACATTTGAACCTGGCTCCCCCCAATTTTTTCTCACTCACCTTTTCTTCTTTTTGATAAATATTTTGTTCTATGCCAAATTCCGGAACAGTTCCTGCTTTCCGAGCTTGTTTATCTCGTTTTCCTCACAGGTTCTACTCAGCCAGTTCCTCCCTCCTTGCCACATCTACTAACTCTCCTGGGCTCCAGCTTCTAATCTCTGCTGTCCACGCTGCTCCTCAGGAAATATCAGGGAGTACGAACTCAGCATCCAGGGCACCGAGAACACAGTTATGCTTCGCGGACGTCTGAGCAGTGAGCGGAAGGCAGTTCCAAATGTGAATGAGCTCGCAGCTGTCCCCGAGCTGCTGGCGTGCTGCCTTGTGGCTTCCCGGGGGACCCTGGAACACCCGAAGATGGGGAAGGGCTCTGGAGGGCACCCCTGCCTCCTCCCGCCACGAGCACGTCAGCGAGCTCCACGCCAAGCCAGCCCCTGGGGGCCAGGGCAGCACCTCCTCAGATTTGCTACATCCCTGAGTGATTCAATGTGCTCGTTTTGACTGTTAAGGTCCTGGTGGATAGAGCACAGCAGAGAGTGGACAAAAGTGCATGACTGTGTCTCCAAAGTCAGCTGTGTTTGGAGAGCCCGGGTGGAGAGCCTCAGCCATGTGGGAGATCTGACAGGTGGGGTGGGTGTCTGTGCTCAGAGAAGAGCCATCTGCCCTCTCCTGCTGGCAATACTTCCTGGCCCCTGTGGCACACCCTGTATTATGGAGCTTCCAGAAAGTTCTTCATGACCATGGGCTGTGAATGGTGCAGAGAATGAAGGGTCTAGAGAAATACTCGGCACAGCAGCCATGAGCGCTTTTTTTTTTTTTTTGAGACAGAGTCTCACTCTTTTGCCCCGGCTAGAGTGCCGTGGCATCAGCCTAGCTCACAGCAACCTCAAACTCTTGGGCTCAAGCTATCCTTCTGCCTCAGCCTCCCGACTAGCTGGGACTACAGGCATGCGCCACCATGCCCGGCTAATTTTTTCTATATATTTTTAGTTGGCCGATTAATTTCTTTCTAATTTTAGTAGAGACAGGGTATCGTTCTTGCTCAGGCTGGTCTCGAACACCTGAGCTCAAACAATCCGCCCGCCTCGGCCTCCCAGAGTGCTAGGATTACCGTGAGCGTATTTTAAGATGATTTTGTGTCAGTGAAATAAGTGGTCCAGTCCTCCTTTTGACCGTAGATGCCGGAGGAGAAATGCTCTTCGAGAATTCAGAAAGTCAAGCAGTGATTCCACTTCTGAGATCCAAGGCTCAGCACAGAAGCCTGGCCAGAGCTGGAGAGAGGCTCGCTCTATGGAGAGAGGGTCTCCGAGACTTTTCAGGATATGTCAGGCCTTAGTCAAAGGTGGGGAGTGACCCTTTAAAGGAAAAAAAAAAAAATCAGGACCTTTGGACCGTCCCACAGTTAGTAAGAAACTCATTCTCCTCCCTCAGTTCTCCTCCACCGGATCCTTAC
>RJWJ010022552.1:8037-26851 GCA_004363605.1 Indri indri | reverse complement strand
TGGGCTGGTTTGTTATAGTAATAAATACTGAAATAGAAGTTGGTATCAGAACTGGAGTGCTATCATAACAAAAACCTAAACCATGTATTATACCTTTGGCTTTGGGACTGAGTGGCAAGCAGAGGTTAGAAGGATGGGGAAGAGACTGTTAGCGAAGGCAGGAAGAACAGTGAGGAAATAGCTACTGGAAGCTGGAGAAAGGGGAACCTGTGTTATGTATTGGCTATCGTCTGTGGTAACTTAGAAGCCAGAAAAGATATCTAACAAAGTTGTGAATTTAGCTAACAATATTTTCAAGAAGATCGCTGAAAATGCCAATTGACTTATTTTAGCTGCCTATGATAAGGCATTTCAGGAGAGAGATGAACTAAAAAAGGAACTGTTCAATTTTCAAGCAGAATTTAAAGAAAATCTTTCTTTCTTTCTTTTTTCTTTTTCTTTGTGATGAAGACAGGGTCTCACTATTGCCTGTGATAGAGTTCAGTGGTATCATCATAACTCACTGCAACCTCAAACTCCTGGGCTCCAGAGATCCTCAAGCCTCAGACTCCTAAGTAGGCACGTACCATCATGTCCAGCTAATTTTTCTATTTTTTATAGAGACGGGGTCTCACTCTTGCTCAGGCTGGTCTTAAACTTCTTGCCTCAAGTGATCCTCCTGCTTCAGCCCCCCAAAGTGCTAGGATTACAGGTGTGAACCACCATGCCCAGCTAGAGAAAATATTTCTAAAAGTACATGTTAGATTAAACAACAAAATCTTTTTTCATTCCTCCCCTCTCTGTCTGACACAAGGCTCTCAAAGTAAGAAATTATCTCAGGGCAAAAATCAAATCCAGGGTACTGCTAGTAAAAATGGCCTCAGAGTGAAGATCAAAACAAAATAAAGGGTCAGCAGTAAAACCTTTTGTTAGCTGGGTGCAGCAGCTCATGCCTGTGCATAATGAGACACAGTCTCTTAAAAAACAAACAAACAAACAAACAAGGCCAGGCTCGTGGCTCAAGTCTATAATCCTCTAGCACTCTAGCCTGGGAACAGAGTGAGACCTTGTCTCAAGACAAACAAAAACAAGACAAACAAATATAAACAAAAAAACCTCTTTGTTAAGATCTAACATCTTGGCTGGGTGAGGTGGCTTATGCTGTAATCTTAGTACTCTGGGAGGTAGAGGTGGGGGATCACTTGAGCTCAGGAGTTTGAGACCAGCCTCAGCACAGACGAGACTCTGTCTAAACAAACAAACAGAAAAGATCTAACATCTTCTTGAGATCTGAAATTTAATATACGTGTGTGTATATATATATATATATATTTTTTTTTTTTTTTTGTGAGACAAAGTCTCGCTCTGTTGCCCTGGCTAGAGTGCAGTGGCATCATCACAGCTCACAGCAACCTCAAACTCCTGGGCTCAAGCTATCCTCCTGTCCTGCTCAGCCTCCCAAGTAGCTGGGAGTACAGGTGTGCCACCACGCCCCACTAACTTATCTATTTTTTTTTGTAGAGATGGGGTCTTGCTCATGCTCAGGCTGGCCTCGAACCCCTGACGTCAAGCAATCCTCCTGCCTCTGCCTCCTGAAGTGCCAGGACTACAGGCATGAGCCACTGCACCCAGCTGAGATCTAAAATTTAAGGTGATGTTCTGTAACTCTCTCAACTAGACAAAAGGGCTTCTATAACAAAAATCTTCAGGGTGTAGTCCTACCACATTTGTAGCCTAAAGAAGGGTCTCTATTGATAGAGTGAGGTGCCTTCTGTCTAATTGACTAAAACTTATTATTTAGAAGGCCCACAGAGTTTTTTAAAAAAATAGATTTAGGGGGTACAGGTCCAGTTTTGTTACATGAATATATTGCATAGTGGTGAAGTCTGGGCTTTTTGTGTAACCATCATAAGATTAGTGTATGTAGTACCCCATTAGGTAATTTCTCATCCTATACCCCCCACTCCCACCCTTCCATCCTCCCACCCTTCTGGGTCTCCAATGTCTATTATTCCATTCTCTAACTAATGTACACATTAGTTAGCTCCCTCTTATAAGTGAGAACTTGTGGTATTTGATTTTCTGTTTCTAAGTTATTTCACTTAAGATAATGGCCTCCAGTTCCAACCAGGTAGCTGCAAAAGACATAATTTCATACTTTTTTATGGCTGAGTAGTAGTCCATGGTGTGTGTGCGTATGCGTGTGTGTGTGTGTGTGTGTGTGTGTGTGTGTACACACCACATTTTCTTTATCCAATCCCTACAGAGTTTTAAAGAAAAGTTTAATAGTGAAGGCACTATTGGACTACAAGGCACAAAGACAATTCAAAATAAAAAGAGGTTGTCTCTGGGCCCCCTACTTCTTTGGGCAGGAAGCAGTCTGAGAAAACTACTCAGCTGCAAACCCAGATCATTTCCTGTTTAAAAGGAAAAGCATCTGAAAAAGTAGAGAGCCAAGGGCTAAGAGGGCAGATCTAGAAGCCCAGGAGAGCAGTGGTGAACAGTACGAAAATCCTACCAGGACCAGAACCAGACCGTAACCAAAGGAATTCTGGATTTGGTGTGGACTGAGATATATGCCTGGCTGGATATCAGAATTTCTATGGATCAGTGACTGCTTTGTCTCCTACTCTCTCGTACTCCATTTTGCACAGCAGTGTCTATCATGGTTATCCTGTCCCTGTCTCAGCATTGTATGTTAGATATGTGGGAGGCAGATAACTTGTATTTTTACGAAACAGGTAATGGTGTGCTGGTAAATGTTTAACAGCTGGTCTCCAGGGAATAAATTAAAAAGCCCTGGCCGGGCGCGGTGGCTCACGCCTGTAATCCTAGCACTCTGGGAGGCTGAGGCCGGCGGATTGTTTGAGCTCAGGAGTTCGAAACCAGCCTGAGCAAGAGCCAGACCCTGTCTCTACTAAAAATAGAAAGAAATTAATCGGACAACTAAAAATAGATAGAAAAAATTAGCCAGGCATGATGGCGCATGCCTGTAGTCCCAGCTACTTGGGAGGCTGAGGCAGAAGGATTGCTTGAGCCCAAGAGTTTGACGTTGCTGTGAGCTAGGCTGACGCCATGGCACTCTAGCCCGGGCAAAAGAGTGAGACTCTGTCTCAAAAAAAAAAAAGCCCTGATTTGTAGTGTTTACCAATTTCTGTAGTGTACATTCTCGCACTATGGCCGATTTCAAGCTACTGATGTGACATCACTGAATACGGAGTTGGGAGAAGATGTTCACAATCAGCTCCCATGAGTCAGTATGAGCTAGCTGTAGGACACCACTAGACTAGACTATTGAATGGGCTACTGAATTGACTAGTGAATTGGGCTAGACTACTGAATGACAACAGGCTTCACAGAGAGAGGCTCTTATGGACTGAATGTGTCCCCTCAAAATTCATATGTTGAAATCCTAACTCCAATGTGGAGTTATTAGGAGCTGAAGCCTTTGGGAAGTGATTAGGCTTTGTGAGGGTGGAGCCCTCATAAATGGGATTAGTGCCTTTATACAAGAGACCCCAGAAAGCTGCCCTGCCCCTTTCCTCCGGGTGAGGTCATAGATAGAAGAGGGCCCTCACCATAATCCCCTCATAGGCAGGAGCTGAGTTTTCTCTCTAGCCCTCCTCCCTTCCACTTCAGCATTCTAAGTACTTCACCTGTATAAGCCCGTCTAATTCTCTCAACTATCCTTATTATTCCCATTTTACAAATGAGAAAACTATTAACAACACAAGTCACACAGCTAATAAATGGCTGAGCAAGACGTGAGCCCAGGCTATCTAGCTCCAGAGTTTGTGCTGCGTCTTGAAGGGAGAGAGGAATGGGTGCTAACCAGGGAGAAGGGGTCAGGAATGGGAAGGGTCTTCCCGACCTAAGGAAGAGCTTGCAAAAGGCTCAGTTTGCATGGTTTCTAGGGACCTGTCTCAGAATTTCCGATCATTTCTCCAGTTGTCCCTTATATTCTTCAACTACTCCCCCCTCTATGGAAGTAACTCTCTTTTCCTCCCTGTCCTCTACCCTTCATACAACTTTCTGAGTCCCACGTCGACCCTGTTCCGATATGGGAATCTGAGGTATACGGGAACCTGATGCGTGGACAGGTATTATAGTTCCAGTGTTTTACCTTTTCTCCTTTTACACAAATGAGGCATCTGGAGGAGAGGAGAAGGGAGGGGCTGGATCCTGGGGCCAGAGAAAGGACAGACTCCCCAGCTTCCAGCCCCTGGGTCCAGGCCCAGGAAACAGGCTCATACCACAGCCTGCAGTTTATGGGGCCTGCAGAGAGAGGAGCTGGAGGAGATGAGGGCAGGCAGCCTCAAAAGAAGTGAAATTTACCAACTTGTCAGCTGCCTATTGATCAGGTCTGAGCTGGGGTTGGGGGAAAGGAGGAGGGGGGGAGGGTGGTAGTGGGGAGCCTGAGATTAGGAGATTATAGGTTGTGGGAGCCAGGGGTTGGATGGTTTGGGGGAGGGAGTGAGAGGTGAGGTTGATAGGAAACTTTTCATTTCCTTGAGAGGTCAAGTTCTGGGAAAGAGCTACAGACCAGGAACCCACCTGTCTTGGCAAAGCTGATGATTTCACATTCCTGTCCCCTGTCATCCTCTGGAAGTGCTCCCTGTGGGGGCCCATGGAGGTGCTGCAGTGCAGTCCTCAGAGCAGTTCTGGACACAGGCCGGCTCAGTGTTGGGCGCTGGCTGAGGTGCAGCTTGTCCAAGATGCTTCTTTTGGCCAGGTCAAGAAGCAGCTCCCTCTGACTCTCCAGGTCCAAGGCAGGCCCCCCACATGCCGGACACTGACCACCAGCTCTGGGAGTGGCCACTGTGACTGGAGCCAGGAACAGGAAGGCCAGGAGTAATGAAGAGGTCATTGCTGGGGAGGCCTTCCTTGAGCAACACAAACCCAGGACTCAGGGTCTCAATGGCTGTGGTCTCAACTCTGTCCCGGCTGCCAGGGCCCCCGGAAGAAGTGTGTGTCCAGCTGGCATGGCTCCTTGTTGCAGGGGATAGGGCAGGCAAACATCTGATTTGAAGAAGGAAGCCAGTTACAGGTAGAATTTGGCAGAATCTGCCTACGCATAGTCAGTGAAAGTATGGTGTGGGGGATGTGAGGAGAGGTTGGTTTGTTTGGGGAAAGAAATGTCCCTGGGCCAATGTTGGGAGACAATGAACTGCCAGGCCTGGGGACAAAGGTGAGCTGCCAGACATGTGAGCTGCCAGGCCTGGGGACAAAGGTGAGAGAAGAAATTCCTCTTCAGATCACTGGCCTTGCTGGGAATCCTGTGGGGAAAAAGACAGATCCCAGGTTTTAAGACAGAATATTAAAGGGTGACTCTCAAACAAGAAGGGGTCATCGGCAGGGCACTTTAGCTCACTGCCATGCAAGTACAGTAACTCCGAGTTGCATTCTTCTTCGCCAGTGCTTCCCAAAACCCACCTCCAACCCAGCCCTCCATCCCCCTCCCTGGGGCTCTCAATCCCACCTTCTTTTTTAGCCCTGGTTGAGTTTTGCCCTGGGGGGCTCAAAACCATAAAGTCTGAATGTTAAGGAAAGGGAAACAAAGTGTTCTAGCCAGGTCTTCTGTGTCCTTAGAGGGAAGTGTGAAGATGGGGAAAGGGTTTGAGATATAGATTTGTTCAGCCTTTGGGTATTTTTCTGCCTAGGAACAAAAGTTTTGAGATTTCTCAGAATTCCTAGCTCCATTCCCCCAAAGGCTGAGTAGTGGACTTCCAGGGAAAGGCTTCTGTTTCCACAGGATTTACCTGGCAGGGGTGGAGGGTGGAGTTAGGAGCACAGGCTTTTTTTTTTTTTTTTTTTTTTAACTTTTTACTACTTTCTCAAAGCCTAACAGAAGCATAGACTTTTTTTCTGTTGTTCTGTTTTTGGTAATTTTTTTTTTTTATTACAGCATATCATGGGGGTACAAATGTTTAGGTTACGTATGTTGCCCTTTCCCCGCTCCCCCCTCAAGTCAGAGCTTCAGGTGTGTCCATCCTCTACATGGTGCGTATCGCACTCATTATAAGCATAGGCTCTTAAACCAGATATTCTTGGTTGTTCTTCAGTTGTCCCAGAAACCCTTTAGTCTGTCTCACTCTGTGTCATAACACATAAGGTCCTTTGTAATCTGCCCTTTCCAGTTACATTTCTAATAGTGTAGCGGTTAAGAGTGGGCTCTGATGATAAACTGCCTTGGTTCAAAATCTGAGACTTTGGTTGAATTACTGCACCTCAGCTTTCCTCATCTATAAAATAGGTATAATAACAGAACCTATTTTTTGAGGATTTGATAGAAATAATAGATGTATATCTGGCACAGTGGCTCACACCTGTAATTCCAGCAATTTAGGAGGCTGAGGCAGGAGGATTGCTTGAGGCCAGGGGTTTGAGGCTGCAGCGAGCTATGATCACATCACCACACTTCAGCCTGGGTGACAGAGGGAAACCTCGTCTCCTGCAAAAAAAAAAAAAAAAGAAAGAAAAGAAATAATAGATGTAGAATGCTACCCATTTCATGTCGTACATACATACGCAATACAAATATTACCTTATTTCCTCCTTACCATCTCTGTCTCCTGCCGCCAAATTAAAAACCTGGAACTTGCTCATCCTTGAAGGAAAGATGAATTTCATACCTCTAGGCTTTTTCTGGAATCTCCATTCTCACTTCTCTAGTGAACTCCTACTTATATTCTTCAAGGTTGGCTGGAATTTCTTCTGTAGTTTCTCTGTAGCTTACTCAGTCTCTCTCATTTCTAAGAACTAATTGCTCCTTATGTTTCCATAGCACATTGAAACCTCTCTGTTATAGCACTTACATTGTACTATAATAATTATTTGATTTTTTGTGTCTATTGCAGTTCTTGTCACATAGAAAATACTTAATGGTCAAATTCTTTTTTTTTTGAGATGAATTCTTGCTCAGTCACCTGGGCTAGAGTGCCGGTGGCATCAGCCTAGCTCATAGCAACCTCAAATTCCTGGACTCAAGGGATTCTCCTGCCTCAGCCTCCCAAGTAGCTGGGATTACAGGCGCATGCCACCACGCCTGGCTAATTTTTCTGTTTTTAGTAGAGACAGAGGTTTCCATCTTGCTCAGGGTGGTCTTGAACTCCTGACCTCAAGAGATTGTCCCACCTTGGCCTCCCTCCTTTCTGGGAGGCTGAGTGCTAGGACTACAGGAGTGAGCCACCGCACCCGGCCTAATGGTCAAATTCTATCAATGTAAGATAATCAATAACTAAACTCCCTAGAATGGACAGAATGGGGTAGGTCAGAAATTTAATATGACTTTTGTTGTTGTTTTTTAAGAAACAGGGTCTGCTCTGTCACCCAGGCTGGAGTGCAGCAGCACCTTAATATTTATAGCTCACTGCAGCCTGGAACTCCTGGGCTCTAAAGGACCCTCCCGCCTCAGCCTCCCAAGTAGCTGGGACTACAGGTGCACACCACCATGCCCAATAATTTTTTTTTTCTTTTTGTAGAGACAGGCTCTCACTATGTTGTTCTCCATCTCCTGGCCTCGAGCGATGTTCCCGCCTCGGTCTCCCAAAGTTATAGGATTACAGGCATGAGCCACGGCGCCCAGCATTAGATAATTTTTGAGAGTTGTATTTTAGAGAGGGGATGTGGTAAGAATGTGACTTTAATAGGATGGACTGAAGAATTAATTCCTCGTAGGTCAGTTTTTTTCATCCATAAAATGGACACTTACCTACCAAACTATATCCATTTATACAACAGATATTTATTGAGTATATGCTCTCTTTGGGAGCAGGAGTTACTGTCCTAAGTGAAAGGCCGTTTTGAAAGTGCTCTGTAAATTGAAATAACTCTACAGTTATTAGTAGTAGCATATAGGGTATTCTGACAGTCTTGATGGGTTCAAGGTGGACTGAGGATCCCAGAGGATCCAGACTGGAGGCTTGACAGGTAACGCGGAGAGAGCGATAGAGAGCGAGAGCGAGCGCGCGCAGACGGCGAGTGTCCGCAGGGCTGCAGAAGCCCCCGGAGGAAGCAGAGACTGGAGTAACGCAAGACGCGGTGACGACTACGCCGGACGTGGTGACGTAGAGCGCAGGCCGCAGCGGGGGGCGGACTCTGGGCCTTTCTTCCCCTTTTGATTTCCCCCTCCCCCCTTTTCACCCTTTCCGGGTTTGGTTCCCCCCTTTTCTTCCCCTCTCCCCCTCCTTCCCAAGCCCCTTTCCCCTCCCCCGCCCCGGTCCCCCTGGTCCCCCGCCCTCAGCCCCGGGGAAACCCCAGCCGAGAAGAGCCCGCCCCCAGAAGCGCGCCGCCGCGGGCCGTCGGGGCCGAGCCGCAGCCGAGCGGCGGAGGGCCCGGGCGGCGGGCGGAGACGCTGGCGCCCTCCCCGCTCCGGCCCGCGTGAGGTGAGGCCACCTCCCGGGCGAGGGGGCGGGCGGCCCGTGGGGGAGGGGGCGTGGCGGCCGCGCGGGCGGGCAGGCGGGCGGGAGGAGGCCCCTCGGCCTGGGTTCTCCACGCTGGGTCTGCTGGGGCCCGGGGGCACTGGGTCAGAGTCGGATTCCCGCAGGAAGAACCGCCCAGAGGCCGGAGACGCCCCAAGCGTGCGCTGGGGGCGCGGGGCTGAGGGCTGGGGGGCTGGCGCCACCTGTGGCCTGTGCGGTGGGACCTAAAAACTGTTGCGCCCTTGTAGTGCTTGGGGGTGACTAGCTCCATGTGTTTCCTGGTTGTCCGTTTTTCTTCGAGCATTGGAGAAATGGGACGGAGAGGTGTAGAAGTGTTTCACATCATGCCAGTGTCCGAGTTTATTACAGGGACAGGGATTTGAGCTGGCACATACAGGTAGATGTTTCTGTAGCGTAGAAGTTGGGCCTATGCTAAGCTCATAACTCACTCTTGAGCCCTTGAAAACGCTTCTCGATTCAGTTTCCCGTAGAGCCAACATTTTTGTACATTTGTGACCATGAGGGCAGTAACTCCAAGTAATATTTATTTACTCAAAGTGAATTGTTAATGAATAATAATGAGAAATGAACGAGTAACAGCCCCAAGGCTGCGTTAAAACCAAAGAAAGCTAAGTGGGGAAATTTAAATTCAGAGCCTAGACAGACTAACCTGGACTGTGGTTAAAAAAAAAAAAAGAAAGAAAGAAAGAAAGAAAAAACAGAAAAATAAATAAACAAATTCAGAGCCTAGTTGGATGAATGTCCTGTACATAACTTTTTCAAATAGACTTAAGTAAAATTAAGAAGCCCGAGTCTTGTATGATGTTCGTAGGCAACGTGGTGACTTAGGGAAGGAGGGAAGTGACAGGTTCAGATATTCAGGAATATCGTAAATTCCTAGCATTTTCTTGTATTTTCAGATAGTCAGATTGGCACTTGAATCAGTTGTTTGTGGCTCTTCTTCCTAATGCATTTCTTTTTTCATTGTCTTCCTCCAATATTTCTTTTTTTACCCCCTTTTGAGCCTGAGGCATCAAGGCAAACAGTTAAAATAGTGGTGAAAAGTGGTAGGTTAGGTTAATTCCTTTCAGGTTTTAGTTGTGTTTTTTCCCCTTGTTGGTGTTTTTTATAGGGTTAAGAGAACAGAGAATATCTTGAAGGTCCGATGAACTCTGTCAGCAAAAATTAAATTTCAGAGTTGCAGTTCCAAGTTCCAATAGTTGTGTCCACTATTGGATCAGTAGACCTTCACAATTTAAACTTTTTAAAAATTTGCCTAATAAAAATAGTGTGCCTGATATTTTTGAATGGAAATTTAAAAGAGAAGACGGCTTCCTTTTTCTTTCAGAATAAAAACCAGCCTTACAGTTGCCTTTAAGGCTCTATATCTGTAGCACCCCTTTTCCCAAAACGTGTACACTGATCTCCTGGCTGTTCTTGAGTACACTGGGAGCACTTCTGCCTCTCAGTCTATGCACTTCTTCCGTCTTCCCTTCCAATATAAAGCTGTATAGCCTGTCTCTCCTCACCTCAGGTCTTTACTCCAATGTCCCTCTAACAGTGACATTTCCCTGGCTTCTAGATTGCAAAGCCCCTCCTCCACATATTTACATGACTCCCTATCCCACTTTTCTGCTTTATTTTTCTCCTTACCTGCTATCAGCCTATAACATATTAAATATTTTTGCTCTCCTCCATTAGAAAGTAAGCCTCAGGAGGTCAGATATTTTTGTTTTATTAATTGCTGTATCCTCAGCACTTACCACTTGACATGCAGTCAAGAGCTCAATGAATTTATTGACCAAATAGGTAAGGAGGAGCAGTTTTTTTTTTCTTGAACTCTTCTTGTCATTAATTTTTTACCATGATTGGTTGTCCTTGGAGGGGTGGGATGGATTTTCACTAGAAAAACTTAGTTTTGTACTCCTTGGGAGACGTTGAGACATTATTTCTGTCAGTGCTTGGATTATTTATCTTTTGACAAAGGTCTCCTGGTTTTAGACCATTGAATGAAAATATTCTGAGGGCAAAGAGGAGGATGGAATGTGAAGATCTTTGATATTGGTGGTCTTACTTCAGGTTTTATGTAGCTAGACTTTTTACCTACTCCAGCCTCCTCCCTTGAGGTTTGTTCGTATCCCTGCTGAGACAAATACCACCATCTTTACCTTTTTGGCCCAGGAGAGCTGAGCAGGCTGATTCCACTTTGAATTTTTCAGTGGACTGAAGATGTTAATATTTATAGTCCTGACTGTATGGGTTAGTTCTCACCTTTACCCTCCAATTCATGTAAAGACAGATGAGCTCAAAAGCTGTAAGAATAGCTTTCTCTAACAATGGTGAAGTGTTTGATTTTACAGAGCATTTGAACCTTTTTTTCACACATTCCTTTTGAGAGGCATTTTTAGCAACTAAATTCATCTATATTAAGTTTGAGGATAAAAGGGACAGGACCTGAATTCTGTGGATTACCCCTCATTTATTTTTTCCATTCTTGGGTGCCTGGTTGGTGCATTCATTATCTTCATTGACCTGGCTAGAGTGGCCTGGATGAGATTTCTCTTGGGGCAGTTCTGACCACTCTTTTTTTTTTTTTATTTCAGGGTATTATGAGGGTACAAACATTATGGTTACACTTTGTGTCTTTGCCTCACCCGAGCGAGGGTTAGAGGCATGCCCTTCCCCCCTACAATGCTCCCCGTGTCCTTTAGTTGTGGGTTTACCACCCCATCCCCCTAATCCCTGGAGAGTATTACTGCCATGTGAGCACCCTAGTGTTCATCAGTTAGTACCAATTTGATGGCGAGTACAAGTGGAACCCATTCTTCCGATCTTGTGGTGCCTCACTTTGGATAATGGGCTTAAGTGTAATCCAGGAAAGTATAAGAGGTGCTAGATCACTGTCGTTTCTTATGATTTAGTAATATTCCATTGTATACATATACCAAATTTTAATAATCCACTCATGAATTGACGGGCACTTGGGTTGTTTCCACATCCTTGCGATAGTGAATTGTGCTGCCATAAACATTTGGGTGCAGATGTCTTTATCACAGAATGTTTTTTGCTCTTTTGGGTAGATGCCTAATAGTGCTATTGCTGGATTGAATGGTATCTATTTTTAGCTCTTTGAGGTATTTCCAAATTCTTTTCCACAGAGGGTGCACTAATTTGCAGTCCCACCAGCAGTGTAAGAGTGTTCCTGTCTCTCCACATCCTCGCCAGCATTTGTTTGGGGATTTTTTGGTAGAGGCCAATCTCACTGGGGTTAGGTGATCTCTCATTGTGGTTTTGATTTGCATTTCTCTAATGATTAGAGATGTCGAGCATTTTTTTTATATGTTTTCTGGCCGTTATTCTATCTTCTTTTGAAAAGTTTCTGTTCATTTCCTTTGCCCATTTGTTGATGGGTTGTTTGATTTTTTTCTTGTTGATTTTTCTGAGTTCTAGATAGATTCTAGTTATCATCCCTTTATCAGATGTGTAGAGAGCAAATATTTTCTCCCAATCTGTAGGCTGTTTATTCGCTCTAATGATAGTTTCGTTGGCCATGCAAAAGCTTTTTAATTTGATAGATCCCATTTATTTATTTTTGTTGCTGCAGTGATTGCTTTGGGGGTCTTCTTCAAGAATTCCTTGCCTAGGCTGATGTCTGAAAGGGTCTTCCCAACATCTTCTTTTAGAATTCTTAAGGTTTCATGCCTTAGGTTTAAGTCTGATATCCATCTTGAATTGATTTTTGTGAGAGGTGAGAAGTGGGGATCCAGTTTCATTCTTCTACATGTAGCTATCCAGTTTTCCCAGCACCATTTACTGAAAAGAGATTCTTTTCCCCAGTGTATATTTTTGTCTGCTTTGTCAAAGATTAGATTACCATATGCAGATGGTTTCATCTGTGGATTCTCAGTCCTGTTCCAGAGGTCTATGTCTCTGTTCTTGTGCCAGTACCATGCTGTTTTAGTTACTATAGCCTTGTAGTACAGCTTGAAGTCTGGTAGACTGATACCTCCCAGTTTGTTCTTTTTACTTAAGATTGCTTTGGCTATACGAGGTCTTTTCTGGTTCCATACAAAGCGTAGAATTATTTTTTCTAGTTCTGTAAAGAATGATGATGGAACTTTGACAGGGATTGCATTAATTCTGTAGATCACTTTAGGTAGTATGGACATTTTAACGATATTGATTCTACCAATCCATTAGCAAGGTAGGTTTTTCCATCTGTTTACATCTTCTACAATTTCTTTTCTTAGTGTTTCGTAGTTCTCCCTGTATATGTCTCTCACATCCAGCTAAGGAAGCCAAAGGGATGAGGTGTGCTTTTAACACTTTGCAGGAATGCTGGTGGCAAAGCTAAGGCTTTTGCTTAAACCTTTGCCAGGATGCCAGGACATTGAAAGCCACCAGACCTATGAGACAGCATTTCATTGGGGGTGAAAGAATTGGGGATCTGGTATGTGTTTGGCTGGATCTTGTTCTGGATATTATTAGTAGTTAATAATAATTATTAATTTTTAGATGTAACTGCATTAAAAGTATATTAATACTCATTTTGTGAATAACTTCTGACATAAGGCATATTGGTAAAAGCTTCTAGGAAACTTCTATTGTCCCCTTTTAGGTCCTTTCACAAAATTTTTAGGAATTATTTTAGGTCCCTAAAATACTTAAACATTTCTATGTTGTATTCTCACCTCTTTTTTTTTTAATTTTTATTTTTTATTTTTTTTTGAGACAAAGTCTTACTCTGTTGCCTGGGCTAGAGTGCCGTGGCGTCAGCCTAGCTCACAGCAACCTCAGACTCCTGGGCTTGAGCAATCCTACTGCCTCAGCCTACAGGCACATGCCACCATGCCCGGTTAATTTTTTATATATATATTTTTAGTTGTCCAGCTAATTTCTTTATATTTTTTTAGTAGAGACAGGGTCTTGCTCTTGCTCAGGTTGGTCTCGAACTCCTGACCTCGAGCGATCCTCCTGCCTCAGCCTTCCAGAGTGCTAGGATTACAGACGTAAGCCACCACGCCCGGCTGTATTCTCACATCTTATAGATAAATAGTACTGACAGTGTTTCAGTGTAGACAACAGTTTTTGAATGAGTGCAGTGCTTATTACTGTGCCAAATCTCTTTATGAACACATAACAAAAGCTTTCAGGAAGAAGTAGATTTTGAGGAAGGGGAAAAAAGTGTTGAATTTGGGTTATATGGTCCCAGTAAGTGCAGAGGAGAGAATTTTGCGAAACTGTATATATGTACATATGTGTGTGTGTATGTATATATATATGTATGTATGTATATTTAAAGATTTTTCTGTGCCTTTGTGTAAGATTGGATAGGGAGATTCTGAGTGTCTCTGTGGAATGTGTTATCAATTTATAAGTAGGAAAAATAACTGGACTCGTGGCTTGAAGATGTGCGCATGAATACAGTTGGTGGGTCTAATTTTAGAGACCGTCTTCATACGTAGTGCCCTCAGTGTTTTCCTTTAGCTGTATGCTCACCTTCTGTGTAGATAACATTCCACTTAACAGTCTTTTAATGGCAAACTTTTGTTCTTAATGTGGTTGCTAATTTAGCATTGTAGCACCCACCTGTTCCATCTCTCCAGTGAAGTTACTCTGTCCATTCCTTTCAATAACTTTGAGTTTATTTCTGAAAGCAGATATAAATAGGAAAGAAAGTTTCTTAACCTTGATCTGTTTTAACTCCTCTTTGAGTTTACTTAGGTTCCCTTAGAACACTTTGGGAAAAAGTGATGTTGAAAGCCCTTAATTATAATAATCTGGCTGGCATGGTGGCTCACACCTGTAATCCTAGCATTTTGGGAAGCTGAGGTGGGAGGATTGCTTGAGGCCAGGAGTTTGAGACTAGCCTGAGCAAGAGCAAGACCCTTATCTCTACAAAAAATAGAAAGATTAGCTGGGTATTGTGGCCTGGGCCTGTGGTCCCACCTATTTGAGAATCTAAAGCAGGAGAATAGTGTGAGCCCAGGAGTTTGAGGTTGCAGTGAACTATGATTATGTCACTGCATTCTAGCCCAGGCAACAGAATGGGACTCTGTCTCAAAAAAAAAAAAAAAAAAAAAAGAATTATAATAATCTGCATCCTTTTTGCTTGGAACGTATGGAAGGAAAGACTCTGGAATACTTACTGATTCCAGGTGTTCGTTTTGCTTTTCTGCAGGATCTCTGTGGGTTCAGTCCCGTTGTTTGAGCCTGTACTGAGAGAGCTATTTTAGCTTTGTCGTTCCCACTCTGTTGCTCAGGATAGAGTGCAGTGGTGTCACCATAGCTCACTGCAACTTTAAATTCCTGGGCTAAAGGGATCCTGCTGCCTCAGCCTCTCAAGTAGCTGGGACTATAAGCACGTGCCTCGCACGGCTAATTTTTCAGTTTTTGGTAGAGATAGGGTCTCGCTCTTGCTCAGGCTGGTCTAGAACTCCTGGCCTCAAGCAATCCTCCCACCTCAGCCTCCCAGAGTGTTAGAATTACAGACATGAATCACCCTGCCTGGCCTGGTTTTGTAGTTTTGGCAGTGAGTTTTCCCAAGTTTGAGGCTATAGTGTGCTGTACTGGTGCCTGTGAATAACCACTGCTCTTTAGCCTGGGCAACACAGCGAGACCCCCGTCTCTTAAAACAAAAAAAGTCCAAGGCAGTCATGTCTCTTAATAGTAAAACAATTTGGTAGTTTTATAGGAATCATTTTATTCTATTTCTCAGTTTGTTAACAACAAAAGCATCAAAAATCTTTTCTTACCCTTTAATTTCTTGCTTGTTAGACTGTGACTCTTCTAAATTGTCAAAGGTTTTTCAATTTTTCTTGAGAAACAGTTTTCAGGCCTTTCTGAGTACAGGTTGAACATCCCTACTCCAAAAATATGAAATTTGAAATGCTCCAAAATCTGAAACTTTTTGAGCACCAACATGACACCACAGTGTAAAATTTCACACCTGATCTCATGTGACAGGTTGCAGTCAAAATAGTCAAAACTTTGTTTTATAAGCAAAATAATTAAAAATATTGTATAAAATTACCTTTAGGCTAGGTGTGTAAGGCAGGCTAGGTATATAAAGTATATATGAAACATAAGTGACTTTCTTGTTTAGACTTGGGTCCTGTGTATAAGCTACCTCAATATCTATATGCAAATATTCCAAAATATGAAAAAATTTGAAATCCAAAACACTTCTGGTTCCAAGCATTTTGGATAAGAGATACTCAGCTTGTATTTTCTTGGGAGTAAAAGTGAAGCTGCCTAGTTGTTAAATTCTCTTGTAAGGTCTTTTCCCTAACTTAGACCAATGTTCTGTTTCTTCCATTTCTCAATTGGCATTAACAGTATGGTTTTTTTTTTTTTGAGGCAGGGTCTTGCTTTGTTTCCCAGGCTAGAGTGAGTGCTGTGGCGTCAGCCTAGCTCACAGCAACCTCAAACTCCTGGGCTCAAGCAATCCTTCTGCCTCAGCCTCCCGAGTAGCTGGGACTACAGGCATGCGCAACCATACCCGGCCAATTTTTCTATATATATATTTTTAGTTGTCCAGATCATTTCTTTCTGTTTTTTAGTAGAGACGGGGGTCTCGCTCTTGCTCAGGCTGGTCTTGAACTCCTGACCTTGAGCGATCCACCCGCCTCGGCCTCCCAGAGTGCTAGGATTACAGGCGTGAGCCACTGCTATGTTTTATAGCTTTTTAAAAATGGATACCTCAGAATCTTTTGCAAGCAAATAAAAACTATAGTTTTGAACTCATACAGTTACTCTGAGATCCCAGAAGTTCTCAGCTTAAGTCCTTGTCCCATGGAGCTGAAACTGTAAAGTTAAGTGAGGTATTCAGCAGGGTTTAAAGGAACTCAGTTTATTTCTAATTGGTATTTGTTGATTGTTAGTCTGTAGTGGGAAGAGAAAGAGAAAAAGCTGGTGTACAGACCAGTCAAATTGTATCTTGATCTTTTGGAGGTAATTTTGCTCCTACTGTTGGTCTTTTATAAAGTTCTTGTCTAATGCACAGAATATAGACAGACTGTTTTAACTTCATTAGCTAGTTTCCTCTGCCTTTTTTCCGTTATCTTCCTTGTGTGGATGCTTTTGGTATATTTCATGATGATAGCAACATCATTTGTGCTGCATTTTTATTATTAATAATTATCAAAACCACATTTCATATTTGTAAAGCACTTTTCCCTTTCCTAAAAGCTCAGTGGGCCTTAAAGTGGTCTAACATTTATATTAAAAGACTAAGTTTTCCAAATATGAAGTTCATATTTTTGTTGGGGCAGTGATTTTTTTGCACATGTCAGCTGTAAGAATTTATGCATGGTTTTGCCATGTGAGCAGTGTTGTGGGTATCAAGAAATCCTTGGTTCTTTGGAGAATGATGGTTCAAACTTGCGAAAGCTTTTCGGGCTTAATAACAGAACTAGGAAGAAAGTAATCAAGGCAGTAACAATCCAAACTTTATATTGGATACATTTGAAATGTATTTTTCCCCATCCTCCCACATTGTACTTCCCCCTCCTTACCCTTCCTTTGTGATTCTGTGCGAAAAGGGAAGAAGAAAATCTAGGACAATGACCAGCTGATAATTTTCAGAATACAATATATTGTGAATGGGTAGCAGGTGAATGTATACCCCATAAAAGGTGGTCACTTCTAATGCTGTTGGTGGAGGCAGCTCCCAGCAGCTATTGAAATCAATGGGAAGAATATGGACCTTGTTGTAAAATCTAATGGACCCCTTTTCATCCTTGTTTTATTTTATGTTTTTTTTTTTTTTGCAGCATTTGTCACTGTTGACCCCTGTCCTTGAAATGTTTTGATGACACTGTACTGTCTTTTCCACTTGCATTCCTGCCTATCTCTTAAAGCTTTATTTTCCTAACGGTTTCTGTTGTATTCTCCCTCTTTATCTCTGGTTCTTAAAATTAGTGGCATAAGCATCTCTTGGAGGATTTGTTAAGAATACGGCCTACAAGACCCTTCATGATCTGGTTCCTACCAGCCTCTCTGACTTACCTTATACTGCGCTTTCCTCCCCTATCTTCACCTGGCTTACCTCTTCTCATCATTCATCTCAGCTCAAATGATTTCTTTTCTTTTCTTTTCTTTTTTTTTTTTTTGAGGCAGAGTCTTGCTCTGTTGCCTGGGGTAGAGTGCCGTGGCATCAGCCTAGCTCACAGCAACCTCAAACTCCTGGGCTCAAGCAATCCTTCTGCCTCAGCCTCCCGAGTATCTTGAGACTACAGGTATGCGCCACCATGCCTGGCTAATTTTTTCTATATCTTTTTAGTTGTCCAGCTAATTTCTTTCTATTTTTAGTAAGACAGGATCTCACTCTTGCTGAGTCTGGTCTCCAACTCCTGACCTGAAACGATCCTCCTGCCTCGGCCTCCCAGAGTGCTAGGATTATAGGTGTGAGCCACCACACCTGGCCCAAATGATTTCTTTATAGACTTTACCTGACCACCTTATTCCAAAATAGTCAACCTCTCCTTTGTGCCTCATCACATTCCTCTGTTTTATTATCTCCATAGTACTACCACTATCTTAAGTTATCTTGTTTGTTCCCTGGTCTGGCTCACATCTAGAACTTAAAACCTATGAGAACAGGGACCTTGTTTATTTTATTGACCACTATTTCTCATGCCCAAAATAGTCCCTCAGTACACATTTATTGAATGAATGAATGAAATTTGGGTTCCTGGATCCAATCCCAGAGATTTTGATTTAGTCAGTTTGGGATGAACCCTAAGAATTTGTATTTTAACAAACATTTCAGGTGTTTCTGATGTCTCTGGTCAGTTGTCTTGGATGACATTTTGAAAATCGCAGCTCTCTCTACACAGTCTTACAGTCTCATTTACTTTGGTGACTTTGCTTAGCATCTGTTACTATCAGCTGATATTTCGTGTGTCTCTGTCTCCAGCTCTGATACCTCACCTGAGCTCTAGGCTCATTTATTCACTGGTCTCTTGAACACCTCCATTTGATTATCCCACAGCACCTTAGAATCAACATGACCAAAGCAAAAATAATTTTTCCATGGAAATCAGTTCTCTTCCTGAGTTTTTCCTGTGAATGATACCACATAGTTGTGTAAGCCAGAAACCTGGATGTTATATTTGAGTCTTCTCTTTCTTATCCTGTAACATCCAGTAATCATAATCTCTTTTGAATCTTTTTTTTTTTTTAATCTCCCTGTTCTTGAGGCATCTTGAGTCTTTATCTTTCCGTCATTATTGCTACTTCTTTAGTTCAGGAGACCATCATCTCTCATCTGAACAATTGTTATGGCCTTTAGCTGGCCTCCTTGCTCTGGTCTTGCTCCTTCTAATCTTTTATTTAGTTCGGTGCCCTTCAGCCAAAGAAAATTAAAATCTGTTGTTAGTTTGTTAAAACCTTTTGATGTCTTTTTCTTGCTC
>RJWJ010022551.1:0-26748 GCA_004363605.1 Indri indri | reverse complement strand
TGCTGGTGGGACTGCAAACTAGTGCAACCTCTGTGGAAAGCAATATGGAGATACCTTAAAGAGATACAAGTAGAAGTACCATTCGATCCAGCAATCCCATTACTGGGCATCTACCCAAAAGATCAAATGATACTCTATAAGAAAGACACCTGCACCTGAATGTTTATAGCAGCACAATTCACAATTGCAAAGATGTGGAAACAACCCAAGTGCCCATCAATACATGAGTGGATTAATAAAATGTGGTATATGTATACCATGGAGTACTATTCAGCTTTAAGAAACAATGGTGATATAGCACCTCTTGTATACTCCTGGATAGAGCTGGAACGCATTCTACTAAGTGAGGTATCCCAAGAATGGAAAGACAAGCACCACATGTACTCACCATCAAATTGTTATTAACTGATCAACACATAAGTGCACATATAAGAATAACATCTATTGGATGTTGGGGGGGAGGGGGGAAGAGGGAGGAGGGGATGGGTATATGCATACACAAAGGGTGCAATGCGCACCACCCGAAGGATGGACATATTTGAAAGTCGGACTTGGAGGGGGGGCAAGGGCAACATACGTAACCTAAACATCTGTACCACTATAATATGCTGAAATAAAAAAAAACTACCTAAGTGCTTATATAAGTCAAATGTTCCTAAAACTCCCAGAATTTTTTTGAAAACCTGAACATCTAATGCATCATATATGGGGAAACAAATATTTTTTATAAAAACTAACCCAAATGTTTTAAAATTCAAGTTCAATAATTTAGGCAAGTCTTTGTCAAACAAGACTGGTTTGATGTTGATTTAATACAAACAGCTAAGTCTTCCGACTTACTATTTTTATAATTATAAAAAACGTATACTACTACTATAATTATAATACAAACATATACTTTAATTTTATTTGGGTATGTTCTTCCTAAACTTATACAAGCTTATTAGTCAAACAAGCTAATATTACATATACTAGATGTTTAAGATTGTGAAAAATATAAATTTTAGTTTACTGAAACTGAATCATTATTCTGACAAATTTTATTTCAACAATAATTATGTTTTATATGTCTGCTTAAAAATACTTTCCAAAGTCTCTTCAGTAACTTACAACTTTAGACTTATGCTAAATTAAATAATTGATATTCATTACATATCTGGATCATTTCTAAGTAATAAAATAGTAAACATTAACTGCTAAGTATAGGTTAGTAAGTTGAAGTTTATGTACTTTTTACATTTTTTTTTTTTTTTTGAGACAAGGCCTTGCTCTGGCCCAGGCTAGAATGCAGTGGCCTCATCATAGCTCACTGCAACTTCAAACTCCTGAGCTCAAGAGATTCTAATTTTTCTATTTTTTGTAGGAACAGGGTCTCGCTCTGGCTCAGGCTGGTGTCAAACTCTTGGCCTCAAGCTATCTTCCTGCCTCAGTCTCCCAAGGTGCAAGGAGTACAGGCAGGAGCCACCACACCCAGCCATACTTTTTTCTTATTCTTATATGATACAGAAGGGCTAAATATATTTGGGTCTGGAAATAAATACAGTAGTCCCCCATTATCCATGAGGGATATGTTCCAAGACCCCCAGTGGATTCCTGAAACCATGGATAGCACCGAACCTGATGGGTGTCAATTAGAACACATTTCTGTTCATGCCTTCTACCCACAAATCGAATGCCTTTTTCATCTTAACTAAGCACTTATCCCACACTGTGGCCATAACTTTTGCAGTTTAAGGTATGAGAGCAAAACTAGCATGAACTTCTTTTTCCTTCTTCACAGTTTCATGGATAGAAGATTCATTCTTACTGTAGATCTTAGCAACCTTAGCATATGATTTTATTTCTTTCCTTAAGTCAAGAACTTTCACCTTTTCACTTAAAGGAAGCACTTTATGGCTTCTCTTTGGCATATCCAAATTGCCGGCATCACTTCTCTTGCCATCTGAGGCCATGATTAAGTAAAATGAGGGTTACATGAATGCAAGCACTGCGAAATCATCACAGTCAATCTGATAACGGAGCTGGATACTAATTGACTGATGGCGGGTAGCATACATAGCATGACTATGCTGGAAGAAGGCTAGACGGCATGAGATTTGAAATTTATGAATTGTTTATTTCTGGAATTTTCTATTTTGTATTTTTTTACCATAGTTGACCACAGGTAACTGAAACCATGGAAAGTGAAACCTTGGATAAGGGGTATTACTGTATGTTCTTTTTTTTGCCACATTGAAACATTGTATTATATGGAAGCATATATCTATAAAAATTGTGAGACGTGCCTTAAAATAAGGTTACTAGTCGGGTGCAAAATGCTGCTATATAAGACAGTTATCTAATTCCTAGCTTTACCTGTAAAATAAAAGTTAATGGTCAGAAATTATAATCAATATACATAAATAAAAATATTTGCAAAGGTAAATAACTTGTGTAATGTATGGCAAATATGTTCCTTGCACAATGCCTGTTGAAGAACTAAAAGACTCGCTCTGTATAATGTCTGGATAAAGTGTCTGAAAAAACAAATAATTTGTTAAGATTTGCTTATGACCTATCCTAGAGAATGTTCCATGTGTCCTTGAGAAGAATGGGTATTCTGCTGATTTTGGAAGGCAAGTTCTGTATATGTGTGTTAGATGCAATTATTCTATAATGTTGTTCAAGTACACTGTTTCCTTATTCTCTTTTCTTTAGAATAAACACCTTTATTATATTAGGTATGAAAAGAAGGAGGAGGATTCATTTGCCTTTCAGGGCCTCTATTTTCCTCATATAGAACTCTGGCTCCTTGTCCTCTAGCACATAGCCATCTGCTCAACCACACTGACCCGATCTTGATGTAGTGCACACAAGAAGCTTGCCCTGCTGGAACTGCTCCTCTAGAAGCTTGATAGTTTTGGTGTTCTTTTTCCTTTCATCGTATTTCTTCTGAATTTTTTTGATCATTTTTTTGTTTAAAATCTCTTCCTTCTTGGGAGTCAGCTTGGCCACCTTCTCGTGGCCCAAGGGCAGTGCATAGTGAGACTCATATCACTGTCAGTATGGTGTGCTGCCAATTAGCAATACGCAGTTCTTCACCAGGGTCTTGGTGCAGGCTAGCTCATTATCAGATGCATGGCAGACGTCAGTGATCCCTGACTCTTGCAAATACAACACTCCAAGGCCCAGAAGTTCCCCATGTCCAGCTTCAGGGCACAGTATTTCTTATTACTTCTCCGCACACAGACTGTGTGAATGTGGCAGGGGCCAATCTTAGTGTTGGCAGTGGGGTGTCCTGGCTTATATTTCTGCTTTTTGTGGTAGGACTTTCTTTTTCCCCTGATTTTGGGGCACTTGTGCCAGTTGTTCTGAGAGATACCCATTGCTTGGTGCTGGGTTTATGCGGCCATGCTAACAGCCTAGGGGCCTTGAAGGATCATGCTGGATGCCAAGCCCCTCTTCTTATTGATTTTCTGTCTGGATGATCTGTCCATTGTTGATTGTGGGGAATTAAAGTCCAGTACTATTATTGTATTGCTGTTTATTTCTCTTTTCAGTTCTGTTAATATTTGCTTTATATATTTAGGTACTCCAATGTACAATTGTTATAGCCTCTTGATGAACTGACATTTTATCTAGTAACCTTCTTTGTCTATTTTGACAGTTTTTGACTAAAAATCCATTTTGTCTAAGTATAGCCATTTTCATGGAATCTTTTTTCATCTCTTTACTTTCAACTTCTGTGAGTCCTTAAAGCTAAAATAAGTCTCTTGTAGGCAGAATATAAGTGGATCTTTTTTTTTTTTTTTGAGACAGAGTCTCACTCTTTTTGCCCAGGCTAGAGTGCCGTGGCGTCAGCCTCGCTCACAGCAACCTCAAACTCCTGGGCTCAAGCGATCCTCCTGCCTCAGCCTCCCGGGTAGCTGGGACTACAGGCACGTGCCACCATGCCCAGCTAATTTTTTCTATATTTTTTTTTAGTTTTCCGATTAATTTCTTTCTATTTTTAGTAGAGACGGGGGTCTCGCTCTTGCTCAGGCTGGTCTCGAACTCCTGAGCTCAAACAATCCGCCTGCCTCGGCCTCCCAGAGTGCTAGGATTACAGGCGTGAGCCACCGCGCCCGGCCGGATCTTTTTTAAAAAACCATTCATCTACTCTGTGACTTTTGATTAAAGAATTTAATCCAGTGTCATTCAAGATAATTATTGAAAGGTAAGGACTTAATATTGCCATATTATTAATTGTTTTCTGGCTGTTTTACAGATCTTTTGTTCTTTTTTTCCTCATTTGCTATCTTCCTTTGTGATTTGATGATTTTCTGTAGTAGTATACTTTGATTCCTTCCTCCGTATCTTTTGTGTATATACTATAGGTTTTTGCTTTGTGGTTACCATAAGGATTACATAAAACATCTTATACTTATGATGGGCTATTATAAGCTGATAACAATTTAAATTTTATTGCATAAAAAACTTTATATTTTTATTTCCCTGCACATATTCCATGTTTTCGATATCATAATTTACTCTTTTTATATAGTATCTCCATGCTATTTCTATTTCTATAACTTAGTACAAGTCACTATATCTCTGTTGTCCTATTGATAGAATATGTGAGTAATCACCTGCACCTTGTGTACAGAGTTATTCAAGGAGTCAAATAAATTCAAACCTGTTTCAAAAAAATCACAGAAACATAAAAGAATAAAGGTGTTACACAAGCATAAGGGATCATTCCATGCATTATTTTCTAGAGATCAGATTCATATTTCCACTCCTTACCCTACTTTCCCAGACCAACTTTTCCCATTTGTCCTTTATCTACAAAGATAGAAAATGGAAATCAAATGGGGGGAATGGCATGGAGAACAATTTTTTAAAACGAGCAGGGTGGAACTTCAATATGTATATGTATATCAAAACATCATCTTGTATACCTTAAATATATACAATAAAAATAGAAAAAAAATGTTCATGTTTTGGCTGTGCTAATGAGATTGTGGTTATGTGTATTAAAAAGGATCTATGTTTAAGACATACTCAAAAGGGCAACATACGTAACCTAAACATCTGTACCCCATAATATGCTGAAATAAAAAAAAAGCTATTATGCACCTAAAAAAAATAAAAATAAAAATAAAAAAGACATACTCAAAAATATTTACTGATGTGATGTATGGATTTGCCTTTAAAATAATTTATGGGTAGGTGCAGGAGTGTTGGAGATTTGGTTAGGGCATCGATTGAACCTGATTGGCTATAAATAATAATTATTGAAACTGGATGATGGGTACATATGTGTTCATCTTATGACTCTCTTTGCTTTTATATATGTTTGCCATTTTTCATAATTAAAAAAAATGATTAAGGGTTACAAAATCAAATGCCAAGAAGGCTAGGCAGGTAATAAGAGAGAAGCAAGCAGGGTAGAAACTGTGATGCTCTGAGAAAAAATATCTCCTCCAAAGGCGAAGGCCAATAGTCTGCTCAAGATCAGTGTTGCTATGCAGGAATGTGGGGCCAGGGCTGGAAGATTTTCAAGTTTTTCAAAATTTTCCAGAAATAAAAATATTTTTATGAAACTTTCCTTTATTTAAATGTTGCCAACTAATTCAAATGTTTTATCAAAAAGTGTGCTGGCCATCTAAAGCAAGTCTGTGGACCAGATTCAGCCAGAAGCTGCCAATTTACAACTTGTTTCTGAGAATATAATTTTACTCTGGTGCAGTAGAATGTCATGGAAAGTGCCTGCAATGCTGACACTCCTAGAATGCCATCATTTAGGCCTGTTCTTCCTCATTATTAAGTCCTGATCCAATATATGCTTTGTTCTCCACTATACATTCCTGCTTGTGGGTTTTTCTAATTTTATCTTTTACTATCTAGTTCTGATCTCAAAAACCTGACCATTGAGTACCAAGACATCATGAGTCGGCCAGGCGCGGTGGCTCACGCCTGTAATCCTAGCACTCTGGGAGGCCGAGGCGGGAGGATCACTTGAGCTCAGGAGTTCGAGACCAGCTCTGAGCAAGAGCAAGACCCCATCTCTACTAAAAATAGAAAAAAGTAGCAAGTCAACTAAAAATAGAAATAAAAAATTAGCCGGGCATGGTGGTGCATGCCTGCAGTCCCAGCTACTCGGGAGGCTGAGGCAGGAGGATCGCCTGAGCCCAGGAGTTTGAGGTTGCTGTGAGCTAGGCTGACGCCATGCCACTCACTCTAGCTCGAGCAACAAAAGCGAGACTCTGTCTCAAAAAAAAAAATAAAATAAAATTAAAAAAAAGACATCATGAGTCTCCAAGAAAGGAGGCCTCATGGTAACAAGTAAGACTTTAGGCCACACCCAACCTGATACTTTTTTCTAGTGCATTGGGCAGCTCTGCTTAATGATAAGAAGGTGACTTGGGAAAGTTTTTAAAGAAAATACCTCAAGAGGCAAAGTAACAGGCTGGGAGAGTCAGGGTATCCTATAGAAACAGGAGGGTATTTTATTAAACTAATATTTCTTGTGATCAAGAAACATTTTTCTGAAGTTCATCAGTTATTTCAAACTCCTTTGTTTCTTTTTCTTCTGTTAAATGGAAATTTTAATTTTAAACTTTTATTTTAAAAAAGCATATGTAGTATGATTCCAGTTTCATTAAATTCTTTCTCTGCATTCATGCACCTATTCAACCTTATTCTTCATCATTGTATGCATGCATAGAGATATCTCAGAATCCTCACCAATGTCAACATTGATTATTTCTGCCTCATAATATGGGGGTAGATTTGTTCTTTCTGCTTTGGGCTTTTCTGGCTTGCTTGAATTTTTATACTGAAAAATTACACTTCATCATATACTTTGCTTGGCTATAATAACATCAAATCTAAAAGGACCAAAAGATAGAAATTTAAACTCTAAAAAAGAATATTTTTCTATTCTGATTTTGAAAAATAGGAAATAGCTTTGCAGGATGATGAGGTAAATTTGAATGATAAGAAAAAACAAATGGTGTTTTTCTAAATGTCTCAAATATTTCAGGGGAAATATGTATCAAAAATGTATTTGTCGTTTCCCTATACTTCCAACTTAACTTAGTGTCCTGTATTTTTAGTTGCTGAATCTTTCAATTGTAAAATAAACACATTATCAGTTTTTCTGAAAATATTATGTATACTTTGACCATTTTCTTCCCATCCCATTGGGATTTCTCTTTTAATTCAGGAGAATTTCAGAAAAATAAATGCACTTTGAGCCATTACTATATATTATACACACACCCACACCCACCCACACCCACAGTCACACACACGTGGCACCTGAAACACAAGCAGAATTAACTGTGTCGTTCATACAGCCCATCTTGTATCCTGTGGTGGTCCATCGTCGTTCTTAACAAGTGTTTCAAATTCGAGACTGAGCAGGCAAGTGGTCTCCTGTCCAGTTTAGACTTAGGGAGCCTCAAACAAAACTGAAAGGAGGCAGGAAACCAGTTCCCCTATAGGGTTATTTACACTGAAACGCACAACCCTACCCATAGTCCACCCTGGCACCAGGAAAGGCTTTGTCGACTTACCTGGAACCATCGCCAAGGTTTCCTCACCTTTGGGCTGTTAGGCTGGGGGCGGACTATGGGAACCCGGGCAACGGAGACCTTCCCAAGCTCAAGAGAGCGCCGCCTTCTCCCACTTCAGTAGTGACAGCATCTCCAGCTCAGGGGCCCTGAGTACAGGCCTTGCCCTTAGTCCAGGGACTGCAATGTCCTCCAGTATGAGCTGGATGGCCCCAACAGAGTTGTCTCTTTGTGTAGCTGGGGCCATCCTATCTAGTATGAGACGGTCATCAGCCCGGGAAAACATTTTTCGCGGTTTGCCAATCCCAGCTTAGGGAGAAACTGCAGGCCGAAATGGAGCGATGTCTGGAGCCATAGAACCTTATGGAACCGACCCTCTACAGCCCTTAGGCCATTCCAATTTGCCCAAAGAAAATTGTAGTGAACTCTGTATTTAACACATTGACTGCCACACTAGAAACTTTTTTTCCCTTGGGGCCACGGTGTTTTATTACAAAAATAGAATAAAAACTTCAAAAACAAAATGATCCTTTCTAATTTAATGATTTTTTTAAATTTTTTTGTTGTGTTCTGTGTGTGAGTTATATGCAACTTGAAAAATAGCTTGCAGCTCCCAAGGTGAGAGACAAGTGAGTTACATATGCATCACAAGGTCCCAGGCTCAAAACCACCATGAGTTAATGCAACCCACACGGCAGTTAATGTATTAAACACAAAACACCAACAAAGTTGTAGGTAAATCAGTGATTTTGGTAGGCTTTGGTGAATTGCCCATACAGCAACTTGATCCTTCAGAGAACATTTTAACCTGGTCATTTAATAACTTGGCTTTTGGCAAATTGGCTCTTGACGAATGGAATTCGAGCCAAATCTATAGACTCCAACAGCAACGAAATGAGGCTAGCTCTTTATTCACGGATGGATCCACTTTAGAACTTCCCCATGGAGCCCTGTGCTCCAGGAGAAGAGGGAAGATGCTGAAATTTTACCTTCCCAGTTCTGAGGACAAATCACCCCTGAGCGTCCCTCGCAATGGCCTCTCCTAGTTTTCTCCCCTTACCTTCCTGATGAGATGAAAGGCAGACTGGACGGGAAGAGACTGTGCGTAGTGAATTTTCGGGTGTGGGTGATAAACAGGGAGAACCGCTGAGGCCCTTTTCTTGTGGATTCCCCCACTCCTAACAAACCCTGCTCCGTGAGTGACCAGATCCTTGTAAGTCCTGATCCTCTGCTTTGTTCCTCACCCTCCAATGCTGCCTAGGAGATTCTGGACTTTAACCTTCACTCTTACTTCCTAGTTCTGATCTTAAATACCTGACCACCGAGGACCAAGACATCATGAGTGTCCAAGACAGGAGGCCTCAGGATAAAAAAAAAAAAATTCAGCTGTTGGGCCCCACTTTACCTGGCACCTTTTGCAGCTCATCTCAATGATAAGCAGGCATTTTGGGAGAGGCTTAAGAAACATATGTCTCACCAGGCAAGATAACAGGCTGGGAGGGGCAGGACAAACTACAGAAGGAAAAGGGGATTTTAAGAAACTGGTATACTTTGTGATCGAGAAATGATTTGCTGAAGTTAGAGAGTCCATTCATCTCTTTTTATTGTGTTAAATTGAAGTAAATTTTAGCTTAATGCCTTTTATTTTTTAAAAAGTATCTGTGGCATGGTTCCAGTCTTTTAAAATTATCTCTGCATCCATGCATCCATTCATTGATCCTTCTGCATTTTTCTGTGTGTAATGATGTCTGTGAGAAGGTTCACAAATGTCAACCTTGATCATGTCTTCCTTATGAGATGTCAGTAGACCTGTTTTTTTCTGATTTGAACCTCCATAAATTGCTTGAATTTTTATATGTACAAGTTACACTTATTATGGCTACATAATGCAGTACCTAAAATAATCAATGCAAAAATTTAAACTTCAAAAAAGTGTCATTTTTCTATTATGTTGATTTAAAAAAATAGGAAATGACATCACAAGACAAAATACATGAAATTAATTACATACTTTATCTTGTAATGCTGTAATCTGTTTTTCAATAAACAAATACTGTTTTTAGTATAAATTTGTCCTAAATATTGCATGGTAAATACTTACTAAAAATATATTTGTGGTTTATCTGCAATCCAAATTTTAGTCAGTGTATTGTAATTTTATTTGCTAAATCTTGCACCCATGAAATGAACACATAGTGATTGTGCAAGACATGCTTTGAATACTTAGACCATTTTCTGCCTATCCAATTCAAATTTTTCTTTTGATTCAGGAGAGATTCAGAAAAAAATGCACTTAGATTTGGGCCATTCGTTTATTACATTGCAATGTGTACTATATGCAGATGTATGTGGATATGTATATTAAACGTTTAGCATCCCATATTATATAATGTGATAACACAAACCCACACACCACCAGACAGCACTGCAAAGTCAAGCCAAATTGTGTTGTTGATGCATCCGTTCAGTGAAATGCATCCTGTGGCCCGTCGTCCTTTTAAGTATTTCAAGTTCCAGACTGAAAAGGGAAATGGACTCCTGTCCAATTTAAGACTTGGAGAGCCTCATTCGGAATTGGAAAAAAAGAAGGAAACTGCTTTCCCTACTGGATTATTTACACTGATACACGCATCCTTGTCTTCAGCCAATCCGAGGTGAGGGAAGGGCTTTTTCGCCATACCAGAACTGTTGCGAAGGTTTCCTCCGCTTTGGGCTGTGAGTCGGCGCGGGTTATGCACTCGCTGTTTCTGTGGCTACAGTGGGTCCAGTGTCCGGCTCAGTGGCTCCATGGCCTGTTGCTCCCGAAGGGGCACAAGTAGACCTATTAACAGGCAGAAGCAAAGGGGATGGCCCGGGGCACAGAACTCATCTCTAGAGTAGGGGGCTGCAAACGGGAGCGAGCGATAGGGCTGGTTTTAGGAGCCTGGGCTGAACCCCAACCCCCAACCCCCGCCACCTGACGACCATAGCCATTACAGTCCCAGATCAAATGAAAAGTATGAATGGAAAACCCAGTCCCATGAGGAGCGTGTGGCTTTGCTCAGCTGGGTGTTCTTAGACGACACGCCACTCTTGTCCCTGAAGCCTGAGGCCTCCCTCGGTGGCCACGGAGCCGGACACCAGACCCACTCCAGCCGCGAAAATAGAGCGTGCTCTCATGAGCCTGAGATCTCCATTGGCCAGGATCCCAGAACCCACCCCCACGCAATCACCCAAAGCAGAGGAAACTTTGGCAACAGTTCTGCTACGTCGACAAAGCCCTTCCCTCCCCTGGGATTGGCTGTGGGCAGGGATGAGTGTATCGGTGTAAACAATCCTGAAGGGAAACCGATCTCTTGCCGTTTTCCAGTTCCATATGAGGCTTCCCCAAGTATAACCTGGACAGGAGGCAATTTCCTTTCTTAGCCTCGAACTTGGAAACCTGAAAGGAAGGTGATGGGTCACAGGATGCATTTCACTGAGCAGATGTATCAACAGTACAGTCAGTTCTGCTTGACTTTGGCATGTTGTCTGGGTGTGTGTGGGGCGGGGGGGGCGATGTATCACATTATATAATATACAGGTACTCAAAAGATATGTGCTGGCTGACGGGGTGAGTCAGTCAGGGTTCTCTAAAAAAACAGAACCAATAGAATGTCTATATTTTTATCTTTTATATCTATATTTAGATAAATGATGGAGAGATGAATGATAGATACAAAGATATGAAGAGATTGATTATAAGGGAATTGATTCACATGATTTGGAGGCTGACAGGTCCCCAGATTTGCACTTGCCAAGCTGCAGACCCAGGAGAACTGATGGTGAAGTTCTAGTTCCAATGCCAGAGAAAGCCAATGTCCCAGCTCCAAAGCAGTCAGGCAGGAGGAGTCTCTTCTTACTTGTGGGAGGGTAAGCCCTCTTGTTCTTATTCAGGCCTTCAACTGATTGTATGAGACCTACCCACAGTGCACAGGGCAATCTGCTTTACATGGTCGACCAACTGAAATGTTAATCTCATCCAAAATCACCCTCCCAGACACACCCAGAGTAATGTGTGACCAAATTCCTGGGCACCCTGTGGCCCAGTCAAATTGATACATAAAATTAACCATCATACTGGGTTTACCTGACAAAAATGAAATGTCCGACTTTAGACAGAATTTCAGCACTTACAGCCATCAGCCGTGCAGAGCATTGGCAGAAAGGAGGAAAGAAGAGGGGTTAGAGGGGAAAGAAGTGAAAAATAAGGAAGTAAGATAAGGGTGGGCAGAATAGTGGAAAGGGTGGAGAGGGAATGAATAAGAGAGAATAAAATTGACAGAAGAGTAGGGTCGAAGGAATGTGATTCAAGACCTAGGGTGCAAAGGCCTGAAGAGAGAGGTGCCAACTTTACCTCAATCCTTTTTCCCTCACCCTGTGTAGCCCACCACTTCCTAGGGGCCTTCCAGGCCAATTTTCCTGAATTCAGGAACAAAGCTAACAGAGGAGAGACCTGCAGGCATCTCCAATTTCTCTGTAGTGAGCACAGTATCCCTGATACAAAGTCACCTCCCCAGTTCTCCTAGGAGGGCAAAGTGAGGTGCCTGCCCTCTCTCTTCCCTGGAGGTCTCTCCAGCTCAATGTAGCCTAGGTAAATGCAGGGACTCAGGGCAGGTAAAGTCCTGCATGTTTGTCTCCCGGAGAACACGTACACACGTCTTAATTGGCGGAGGCTTCCCAAAGCTTGGTCTGGAATGGTGGCGAGGAGATCTTGGGCGATACATATTGGTGCAGGACACCCTGCTTTCAAAAGTGGACACAGGCTTGGCTGGGAGAGGAGGTAAAGTGTTGGCTCACACGAATTTAAACTCCTGCTGGATCAGAAGGGGACTTGCTCATGCTCTGGGAAGTATCTCAGGACCCTCCTTTCCCTGAAATAATTTTGCCTGCAAGTAGTCTATCTTCAACAACCTGGACATCTCTATCCTCTGGGCAATTAAGAATCCCACTCACACCTGCCATGGGAGGTCGTAGCCAAAAGTCTGTCACTCCGCAGATTCGTAAGAGAGGTCTTGCTTCCCTTGCCCCCAAAATCTTGAAACAAAGGAAACCGGAGCTCTCTCTCCCCCTTTGGATTTCAGCTGCTGTGCAGCTGTGTTCCCAGTTCCCATTCCACGAGAAGCACAGTCCCCTACCTGCCATCACCTCATTTCATCTTCTTATCGGCCCTGTGAAGTGACTGTTAGGATCACCATTGCACACATGAGGTTCAGACAGCTGCCTGAAGTCACAGTGCCAGCATGTGGCAGAGCTGGAATTTGAATCCCTTCAGTCTGTGTTCCTACAAAGCCACACTGCCTCCCACACCTCTCCTGCCCAACCCCAAACCCCTGCCTCACCGCTCCATCTTGTGATCTGCCTCAGACTCAAACCCAGAGCTGTCTGACTTCAGTGTCTGTGCTTTTACTTAGTTATTCCCAAGATCTCAAGTCAGGGCCTCTTTTGTGTGGTTGGCCATGAATGGATGCTCTTTCTGTGTCCAGGTTCTTGATTTTTGTGGTGTCTTCCAGCAGCAAGCACACACTTCTTTTTGGACAAATAGGCAATGTAGCAAAATACTTTCTTCTCTTCGTTTCCATTGAGACCAATTGTCTTAAGGGGAGAAAAAAATTCCATACCCATAGTGTTAAGAGCAGGGTTACTCAGGCTTAGGTGTTATGGACGAATAAACACAAAATAAAACTGAGTCCTGACACGGGGTGGTTCGTGTTTCATTTCACCAGTTAAGGCCATCTAGAAGCACATCATTTATAAAACTACTAGTATTAATAATGGTACTAAGATTAATTGCTAAACTTTAATGGAGAGACGTTATGATGCACCGTGGTCAATGTATGTTCTTCTAGGTCTTCACATCAATTATGTGATTCAATCTTTATGAAAACCCTATTCAGTAGGCATTATTACTATTACCATTTTATAGACAAAGAAAATGAGAAAGAAAATGTTCATCGTTCCTCAATCTGTACTGATAACCATTAAACTACACTCTCTCGCAGCCTTGTCTCATAAAAGATGTCTTTGAAAACAAATGGCCAAGCTCACAAAAAAAGCCCGGACTTCAGATCTTGAGAATAACTAAGTAAAAGCACAGACGATGAAGTCAGACAGCTCTGGGTTTAATCTGAGGCAGATCACTTAACACTCTCAATGCCTCAGTTTGCTCAGGTGTAATATGAAAATACTTATGTTTACCTCATAGAGCTATAGTGACGAGTAGGTGACTTCACACATGCTGAGCACTTAACACAGTGACTGGCACATAAAGAGGGGGTCAGTACATACCAGCTGAGGAACTCATCATCACTGTTCCTCCCCCCGCAACCCTACAGTATCATCTCCTATGGGGATGAGTCTGGGTATGGCTACTATAGGCTGGTTCTTTTATTGAGGTCAGATCGTTTCTGTGGCTGACTGTATCCCTCTCTCCCTCACTGTCTCCCACTTCCCTACCTTGACTGAACCGAAGGGCAGAAATATTGGGGCTTTACTTCCCATTGGTTGAAATTCGTGTTGCCCTGGCAGCACTCATCCATATTCTCTCTGAGAACCTGGGAACAGCTGCATAGACACTCCTTCTGAGGCTTCCCCAGCTGCCACTGCTACTGCTCTAAACAAGGATCTGGTCACTCAGGGAGCAGGGTTTGTTAGGGGTGGGGGAATCCACAAGAAAAGGGCCTCCGTGGTTCTCCCCATTTATCACCTAAACCGCTAAATTCACTATGCCCAGTCTCTTCCCACCCATTCTGCCTGTCTTCTCATCAGAAAGGTAAGGGGAGAAAAAGAACTAGGAGAGGCCATTGTGAGGGACGCTCAGGGGTGATTTGTCCTAAGAACTGGGAGGGTAAAATTTCAGCATCTTCCCTCTTCTCCTGGAGCACAGGGCTCCATGGGGACTGCATGGGGTCTGGTGGATAAAGATCCAGCCTCATTTGGTTGCTGTTGGAGGCTACAGACTTGGTTCGAATTCCACTCATCAAGAGCCAATTTGCCAAAAGCCCAGTCATCAAATAACCAGGTTAAAATGTGGGGTATTCTCTGAAGTATCAAGTTACTGTATTGCTAATTCACCAAACCTACTAAAATCACTGATTTACCTAAAACCTTATTGGTGTTTTGTGTTTAAATACAGAGTTAACCACAGTTTATTTGGGCAAATCGGTATGGCCTAAAGGCTATGAAAGGTTAGCTCCATTAGGTTCTGTGGCTCCATCTCGGCCTGCAGTCTCTCCCTGAGCTGGGATGGGCAAACCGTGAAAAATGTTTTCCCTAGTAGATGACCCTGTCATCCCAGCTGGGGTGGCCCCAGCTGCACAGACAACTTTGCTGGGGCCATCTAACTCATACTCGAGGACATTGCAATCCCTGGACTGAGGGCAAGGCCTGTACTCAGGGCCCCTGAGCTGGAGATGTCATCCGCCTCCGAGCAACAACCCAAAGGTGAGGAAACCTTGACAATGGTTTCGGCCAGGTACGTTGTCAAAGCCTTGCCCCGCGCCAGGGTGGACTATGGGTAGGGCTGTGCGTTTCAGTGTAAATAACCCCATAGGAGAACTGGTTTCCTGCCCCCTTCCAGTTCCACACGAGCTCCCCAAGTCTAAGCCGGACAGGAGACCACTTGCCTTCTCAGCCTCGAATTTGAAATACTTGGTAAGAACGATGACGGACCACAGGATACAGTTCAGAGATGGGCTGTATGAACAACACAGTTAATCCTGCTTGTGTTTGGGGTGCCGTGTCTGTGGGGTGGAGTGGAGTTGGGTATGGTATAATACATAGTAATGGCTTAAAGCGTATTTATTTTTCTGAAATTCTCCTGAATTAAAAGAGAAATCTCAATGAGATGAGAAGAAAACGGTCAAAGTGTACAAAATATTTTCAAAACAACTAACGATGTGTTTATTTTACAATTGTAAGGTTCAGCAATAAAAATACTGGGCACTAAGTTCAACTTGAAATACAGGTAAATACTGAAAGATTGATCTGAAGTCAAATAAGATTGTGTATGTAATTTACTTAGCACATTGACTGGCACAGAGTAAAGGATTAATAGATATCTGCTAACATAATATGAAAGGGGAAAGGTAATAACAGGATTGTCTCCACCCCTATGCTCCAGAGAACTGAAATTGTAATATCTTCCCTTCCTATACCCCTTCAATTAGTTCCATATTCCTATGGCATAAACAAGTGTTCGAGGTCATTTTCTGTTTATACTGATTATAAGTGAATGACCGTTCTAACTATAATTCTAATGATATTCTTGAAGGAACAATCAGTTGGCTGTGGAAATTCTGCGTCAAGTCTATCAGAATTTAGATGGACTCTGGGCCTTTTATCCTAAAAGGTAATTTATCAGACACATGAAAACTAATGCCAAGTGATTATGGGAAATCTCCTTTTCGGAGATATAAGGGAAAGACACGATGTCTTTGCAAAAGTCTTTTGATAGTGTGAACATTTTATGAATCTGATCACCCCGGGGAAGGAAAATGGGAATATGATTTTAAGTTTTTTCGTTTTCCTTGAGCTTTTCTGGGTATCTACAAATCCCCAAGTGTTTTATTGATAAATGGAGAAAGTGGGTACAAAATGTGTCAAGAAGAAGCAACTAATTTCCAGACTGAATGTGTACTGATTTCTGGGACTTTCTCTAAAAAGTTATAGAAAGAACAACTCAATGGAACCAACAGAAAAGAAAACGAAAAGGACTCCTTCTTAGGGAATGGGTCTCTATGGGTGCATGGATGCATTACTGAATGTTTTTTACTTCCACTTCCCAGGGTCCGGGGCCTCTGTGGTAGCAATAACCTCCTTCTTTGTGCAGATGTCCCACATGCATGCAACTTCTTTGCTGATGTTTGACATCCACAACTGTGAAGCGAGGAGAAAAGAGAAGAACGAAAGTAGCAAAAATGTTACCTTTCCTAAGAAAGCAGAGGCTGTCTTCACACTGGGAATGTATAAGTGTTGTGAAACTGTCCTTCAGTTAACCTTCTTGATTGGAAATTCTGGTGTAAACACAGTAACTTATCTGTAGCCATTGTAATCACTTCTTATATGACCATGGTGTTCTCAAGTAAGCACTTTTAATATAAAACTACCTTAAAGGAGCCTCATATTGCTGGATATTGCTCAAATCAAAGGTCCTACAGAGAAGAACACAATGCTATTAAAAAGTGATCTGGGTCTCCTTCCTCCATCCTCCATTATGTTTCTGTGGTTTTCTATCCTGGCAGGAAATGAACAAAGCAAAAGTTTCAATAAATTATTATTCTGGAACATGCTCAAAAGACTTCTTTTTATTACTTTGAGTAGCAAGATTCCCATGAAGTGTTTAATCAGTAGGAACTGGGAGCTTCTTGAGGTGGCTGAATGAGGCAAAATGCATTTGAAGGCATGATTCTCACTTCTGAGCCTGGGAAAGCACAATAACACTGTCTTGTGCCCTGGGGATGGGAGGGAATAAAAGGGAGACGAGCATCTTTTTGACTTCTATGGAGTCTTCTTGCGTTTCTGTGAAGCTGCAGGACATTTGGGATGGGATGGTTCCTGTTCCTCTAGCCTCTCAACAAAAGGGAGAACAGGCCAGGAGCAGAGGCTCAGGCCTGTAATCCTAGCCCTCTGGGAGGTCAAGATGGGAGGATTCCTTGAGGCCAGGAGTTCAAGACCAGCCTGAGCAAGAGCGAGACCCCTGTCTCTACAAAAAGTAGAAAAATTAGCCGGATGTGGTGGCACACGCCTGTAGTCCCAGCTACTTGGCAGGTTGAGACAGGAGGATCCCTTGAGCCCAGGAGTTTGAGTTACTGTAAGCTATGATGATGCCACTAGCGCAGGTGACAAAGTCAGACCCTGTCTCAACCAAAGCAGGGAGGGGGAGAACAGTGAATAGAATTTGCTGAGTAATGGATTGATGTTCAGTGGCCAACTTTACATAAAGCCTTCTGAGTACCTTCTTAGGAAGCGTCCCTTAGGGTCCAGGGTTGCATCTGAGCTCCTTAGCATGAACGGAGATTGGCCCTGTCCTGGAACACACTGTTCTCTTACTAGGAACTTACCCTGCTCTACTTTGAACACATATGTGGTCCCAACAGTGTGGGATGGGGGAGAGGTTGGGGTGAGAGGGACTAGGAGAGAAGAATGTGTAGGGCAGTGTAAACCTGCCATGGGTACTGGGGAAACTTCTGTGATGTGCACAGCCTACTGATAGTGACTCAAGGATGTCACTTCATGAAAGGGGGCCTCGCAGTCATTCTGTTTGAATGGCTTTTCCTTAGAAATTCCCATGCATACACTACTAACCCTATGTGGTACCACAAACAAATACACCGTACAGAGAATTTGCATCTTTACTGAAAATACAAAAACATATCCTGGAAAAAAATGGGGAGACCATACATTAAAGAATAGGAGCTACCAAAAAACTTGTTAATAGGGAACCATGCCAGGCTAAAAGGAGGGAATAGTGGAGGAAGCAAGGGAGCATGAGATAAGGGCATGATGGGCAACATGGGTGGCGCAGGCAACAGTGGCATCAGAAGAAACCGCCTCTAAATGGGCTCCTGAACGAGGATAGAATTATTTTACACATTCAAGGCTATGATGACAAGGTGGCCTAAGGCAACTTGAGGCATATTTATGAACATTAATGTCTTGTGACATCTCTCCCACGTGGCCTTCCTATTCTTCAATCAAACCTTCAATCAGAGAGAAAAAAACAATTGATTTAGTATATTGAACAGTTAATGTCACTATAAGAAAATATGGCAAGAAAATCTATATGCCATTGAGATTTTAAACTACAACAGGAGAAGCTATTTCCTTGTTGCTAAAATAGCTTAGGACAGTTAACACCGCATCCCTTCCCTTCAGCTCACTCTTAGTGAGCATCTACTATGTGCCAAGGACTAGGCCTATTGCTTTGCCTATCTCCTTTCATATTTAATATTCTTTAATGGTTTCTTCCTGCTCTTGAATGCAGGTGTAGCTGATGGAATGTACTGGGTCCCTACTGCTAAATCTATGCCTGATGTATTAGTGAAGGTTCTCCAGAAAGACAGAACTAATAGGAGAGAGGATTTTTGGAGGAATTGGATCATAAGATTATGGAGGCTGAGAAGTCTCACGACAGGCCATCCGCTAGCCAGAAAACCTGGGATGCTGGTAGCATGGCTCAGTCCAAGTCTGAAGGCCTCAGAATCAGGGAAACCAATGGTGTACTCAGTTTGAGGCCAAAAGCCTGAGAACAGGGGTGGGGGAGGGATTGGTGTAAGTCCTGAAGTTCAAAAGCTGGAGAGCCTCGAGTTTGATGTCCAAGGACAGGAGAAAAGTGCATTCCAGCTCCAGGAGAAGGGAAGTTGCCTTTTTGTTCTGTCTGGCTCCTTGCTCATTGGATGGTGCCTGCCCACATTGAGGGTGGATTTTTCCCCCACTGAGTTAGTTGAATCATATTCCAATCTCCTCCAAAAACACCCTCACAGACAAAACCAGAAATAATCTTTTACAAAGTCTCTATGGAATTCCTTAATCTAGCCAAGCTGACACCTAAAACGAACCATCACACCTGGTAACAGGATAATGAGATGTTGGTATCTTGACAGCTGACCAACAACTGTCTACTTGCCATTGTCCCTTATTCTCTAAGGACATTGTCACCCCAGTTTGGGGGAAAACTGATCAAGGGAAAAACTGGGCCCCTTTTAAAGTCATACCAAGGGGAACATCCCTCTATTTGAAAAACCCAGCTTCAGTACGAGGTAAATATTCAGTAATAGCAGGTTGGATTATTAAAACAGATTATTTCCTTCAAGGATGTCTAAGAGGTTATCTATCCTTTAAAGCTTCTTGAGAGACAAAAATGTGATTATGGCAAGGGATGCCTGTCATAAGGACCCAGGTGGTTTGTAGCTTGTCAGGTGACTTGATGTGACATTTGCTTAAAGCCCTAAACACTGCCATGATATTTTACCCTGTAATGTTGAGGAAAGTTAAGACTAACTTGGTCCAAATTTACCAAAATGCTCAAAAATCTTTGTCCATCCAAGATTTGTGGGGGAAAAGGCATACCATGTCCTCATTGTCAACTCTACATGTTCCAACCTATTTCCACCTTCCAAACCTTCCCAGGCTCAGGACGTTATCTGCTCACTCAACTCTAGCTGCAGTTCTAGGATCCTGCAAGGAAGCCATTCTTGCCCAGCATAGCGGGGCATGCTAGGTCCTGCCAACTCCACTCCTCAACCAGGAAATCCCAGTCCCATCAAAATTCCTAAGGCAGGAAAGTGAAGGTAGGGATTTTAGGAATATGGTCAACAACAATGTGGGTGATGGGCCACAAAAGAGTTTCCTCCCTAAAGCCTGCCAACTATTAAAAACCAAAATAAAAACCTGTCACTTAGACTTCACTGTCCCCTCAGGATGCTAGTTAATGGTGCTCACATTGTATTTAATCCTTTTAAAAGTTCCAAAACTGCAAATTGTAAGTGACACAAATGGCCTCTTCTCCCTGCCTGATGCCATGTTTTCACTCTCTCATCTTAGCATTTGGAGTCCTTCTCCTGGATGAATAAATAGTCTTAAAAAGACCAGCGAAGTAGAACTCATTTTAGGGAGTTTCAAATGTACCAGTGGTCAAATCTCCCTAAACATAACTAAACTAATGTAAACATAAGCCCTAAACAAACATAAGCCCAAATCAGGCTGAGGTAAGGGCCCATATTAGTTCTTTACTCCTATTACTGGTTTCATAAAACAATTTGCAAAACTTAGGGGGGAAAGTCTATATTAAAAGTTTCTAGGGGAAATTCATGCTGAAGAGTTTGGAAGTAGGTGAGAACATTATGTCTTTTTCCTTGTTTGTATCATGAGAGTCATTTTCCCTTCAGAACACCATTGAGAGAACACTAGACAAACTCAGGGAAGGGAAAAGAAACTCACCGAAACCTAAATTTTTCTTTTCCCCTGAGCTTGTGTTGCCTGCCTAAGAAAATGGAGGTCTCATCCTCCCAACCTGTAGCCAGGCCTGGCTGGGAGCCCAGCCCTTGGCATTAGGATGCCAGCACTCAGTGACCCACTTTGTTGTGATGCTTTTCATTTGCATTTCATTGCTTTGTTTCCAATCCCTAGAATATTAGGTACCTATTAGATGCTTAATAAATATAAGTTTAATACAAGAACAGATTTATTCTCTCCATACCATTATTTATTCACAGATGAAAAATCAAGTCGAAGTATTTGTCTTCCTTATTTGCACAGCTGTTGTAAGGACAGAGGTGATGAGAAATAAGGTAACTGAAAAGCTAAAAGTGCAACGCAACTCATGACATAAAATCACTATGTTGGCCAGATGCGGTGTCTCACACCTGTAATCCCAGCACTTTAGGAGGCTGAGGCAGGAAGATTTCTTAAGGCCAGGAGTTCAAGACCAGCCTGAGCAACACAGCAAGACCCCATCTCTACAAAAAATTTAAAACAATAAAAATTAACATGGTGGCTTAAGCCTGTAGTCCCAGCTACTCAGGAGGCTGAGGCAAGAGGATCCATTGAGCTTAGGAGTTTTGAGGCTGCAGTGAGCTATGATCACGCCACTGCACTCCAGCCTGGCCACCTGGCCAACAGAGTGAGACTCTGTTTCTAGAAAAAAAAAAAATCACCCTGTTCCCAGCCACACTAATGCACTGAGCCATAAACGTGAAGTCTACCTTATAGGTGCCAGGAATTTCTCATGGAGACCTTTCTCAAACATATTGCAGATTTGCCAGAGTCCATCACAGAGTAGGAATGGTAAATTGAAGGTTGCCATTTACTAAGTAAGCATTGTTAGCGGCCAAGCACTATTAAGCACTTCACATGAATTCTCTCACTTAATTCTTACAACGAACCTGCACGTAGCTACATCAGGATACCTATTTTACAGATGAGGAAGCTGAGACTCATGTTAATCAAGTCATTGCAAGTCTCTTCAATTAAAGATAGTGAGGTTTTCTTGTGCACCGTTGGTGGAAATGTAAATTGGTGCAGCCATTATAGAAAATAGTAGGGAGATTCCTCAAAACATTACATTAGAACTGCCATATGATCCAGCAATCTTATTTCTGGGTATGTATCTGAAGGAAACTAAATCAGTTTCTTGAAGAGATATTTGCACTCCTATGTTCGTTGAAGCATTATTCACAATAACCAAGAAATGGAAACAAGTGAAATGTCCATCAATGGATGAATGTATAAAAAATGTGGTATTTTTTATATATATATACGGAATATTACATGGAATATTATTCAGCCGTAAAAGAGAAGGAAATCCTGCCATTTTCTACAATGTGGATGAACCTGGAGGACACTGCTAAGTGAAATAATTCAGACAGAGAAAGACAAATATTGCATGGTCTCAATTTTATGTGGAATCTAAAAATGTTGACTTCATAAAAACAGAAAGTAAAATTGATTGCCAGGGCCTGGGGAAAACAGGGAGGTGTTAGTCAAAGGGCACAAACTTTCAGTTATAAGATGTAAGTGCTAGGAAGATAATGTACAGACAGCATGGTGACTACAGTTAATACTATATTGATATTTGAAATTTGCTGAGAGACTAGTCCATAAATGTTCTCAGACCAAAAAAAAAAAAAAATGGTAACTATGTGAGGTGATGGATGTGTTAACTAATTGTATTAACTATTCTACAATATATACCTATATCAAATCATCACATTGTATACCTTAAATATATACAATTTTATTTGTGAATCATACCTACTAAATCTGAAGGGTCCTTTCAAGGATAGTGAAGTTTTGATCTCAGGTCTGACTGAGATACCTTTTTCACCATAGTAGGAAATGTACTCTTTATGACAAAATAAAAAAAATTCATTATCAATAAATACAGAGCTAATACAATTAATATTGTGTTAATCCAGTTACTAATTCATTTTACAGATGAGTGAATGATGTGTGCAAGAGAAAACACAAACAATAACACAAGTCTTAATGAAATATGTAAGTTACAACAATTTTAAGGTATTGCAATGTGCCTACCTAGGAAATTGTGTTTGTGTGGGAGGAATAAGTATATTAATACATTGCCAGTGGGCACAATCATTGATTCATTCCCCTCAGAAGCACAATATGGCAATAAGACAACTATATGAAATAGTGTTATTTAAAAATCGTAACACACAAGGATAGTGCACACTAGTGGATCTATATCAAATTCCTTTGTCTGCATATTAACAAAAATAAGAAGAGTTTGGCTAGATGGAAATAGTTGAAGTCAGTGTCATGTTAAGGCTCTGTTAGTTCACAAAAGAAAACAAACAAAAAACCTAAGAGTCAAGTTGTGAGGAAGAAAGTCTTATAATGGAGGCATTTGTTAGGTGTAGAGAGCACTGAGCTGGCTGCACAAGAGCCCTGGGTACCAGTCCTGGGTGTTCTGTTAGACTGTCCTTACTTACTTCTAGTCCCCGTTATCCACATCTACCCTTATGGTTGTTGCATGCTTAATTTTTAAAATAAACTGACCAAGTGTTTTCCAGGGTAGCGTAGCTGTACCGTGTTACATTCCCAACAGCAAGTTATGAGTGATCCAGTTTTTCCACATCTTCACCAGTATTAGGTGAAGGAGCTATTTTGTATTTAGCCATTCATTTAAAAGACTTTATTAAATCATCTCTAGGGACCATTCCTACTCTACAAAGTCTATAATTACAAGACATATTAAATAATTGATCTGAAAAAGTACATTGAGATCAAAAGAGATTTCAGAGGCAAGATGGCGGAAGAGAAAAGCCGCCACCCAGAAAATGGCAGAAGAGAAAAGCCGCCACCCAGAGTGTTCTCTGCAAGAAAAACAGATTTTATAAGAAAGTGAAAAAAAAAAAATAAACAGGCAGACAAACACAGATCGGACGAAGGTCAGAAGGAAGGGTGCCTGAAACTACAGGAAGAAGCTGCGGAGGAGAACTGGAAGGAGAAAGGTCCCGAGAGGCTTAGAGACCAGCGACAAGGGTAGGTGGAGCAGTTAAATTTCCCTTCCCTTGCATCTCAGACTGATGACGGGCTCCTGAGCAGTTGGAGAGACCTGCCGACACCAGCCCAGAGACCTGCCAACAGCAGCCCAGAGTCGGCTGCCGCCAGTGAACAGTGGCCTCTTGAGGACAGGGCACCAGACTCCCAGCTCCCCGGGGGCACCTCCCCGCCCACAGACCCTAGCTGAACGGCAGGCGCCATATTGCTTCATTCTCCCCTTCTCCTTCCCCTTCCCTACCCGCGGCTACTGAGAGAGACATTTTAGACATCACCCAGAGGCATCTGCAGGCAACGGGGCCTTTCCCTTTGGGGCCCTACAGCGGACTGAGGGGTACTCTGACTGAGGGGTACTCAGACTGTGAGCTCCCTACCCGCCAGCCCTCCCAGGTGCTGCTTGCCTGGTGACTACAGGAGAGCAGGGCAAATTCCCAGGTGCAGAGACATTGATCCAGCTTGGGCACCCCGTGGGTGACTTGAGACCAGCACTCCTCTCACTGGCAGGGTCAGAGATTCATCTCCAGGGTGCAGGGAACAGGCCTGCAGACCAGATCTCATACACCCAGGTCTCGATTGCATTGCCTTGGGGCACAGAAGGGATATTTGTGAAGTGCATATGGAGGTGTGCGTGCCTTCAGGGTCAGGTCAGTGTGCTTGAGGGGCAACCCTCCTCCTATGGGAAGGCCGTGCACCCAGCCCAGGCTGTGATCCTGGGCAGGAAACCTCCCGGCCCACATCACAGCAAGGGGAGGTCCGCTGGCTTGAGGTCCTGCCTGCTGGCAGAGGCCCGGGAGAAATTGCGGAATAGGGGAGGGTGGAAAGGAGCAAGGCCTGCTCCAGACTGCAGTTCTCAGACAGCCCTACCCCCACACACAGACTTTTCGGTTGAGTGGGGCCCATTCAGCCCCTCCCTGGCAGCGTTGCCCAAAAGCAGAGAACAGGCATTTGACCCCTGCTAATAGCATTTGTGGAGCTTGAGGGCAGGCTGCCTCAACCCAGCTCCACCCAGACTCACTCCCTGACCTGCCCTCACTGAGGTGGAGAATAAGGACACACCTGGAAGTCCCAGGGTCCTACCCACCACCTGAGGCACTAGACTGCCTCTCCAGAGGAATAAGAGCTGGTTACAGGACCCCAAAACAATACTGCAGCTAGCTCCTCCTAGCAAGCGCCACCTACTGACAGGTCATTCTGCACACCCTTTTACTGCATCTACTGACTCATCATAAAGGGTGTGGTTGAATCTCACCCACAAACGCCAAAAGAAAGCTGGCATAGCGGTTCTGATTTCAGATAACTAAGTCTTCAAATTGACAAAAGTAATGACAGACAAAGAGGGTCACTATATAATGGCGAAGGGTACAGTTCAAGAACGAGACATAACAATTCTAAATATTTATGCACCTAAGTCAGGTGGATCCAGATTCATAAAGCAAATCCTACTTGATCTAAACAAAATGATAAATAGCAACACCGTAATAGCCAGATACTTCACCACCCCTCTGACAGAACAAGACAGGTCCTCCAAACAGAAAATTAACAAAGAAACAATGGACTTAAACATAACTCTAGAACAAATGGGCCTGACTGACATTTTCAGAACATTCTACCCAAAACCACTGAATATACGTTTTTCTCATCAGCTCATGGGACATTCTCTAAGATTGATCATATCCCAGGCCACAAAGCATGTCTCCAAAAATTTAAAAAAAAAATAGAAATTATACCATGCGTCTTCTCAGACCGCAGTGGAATAAAATTAGAAATCAATTCTGACAGAAACTCTCATCTCTACACCAAGTCATGGAACCTAAACAACCTTCTGCTGAATGATTATTTCATTAAGGAGGAAATCAAGATGGAAATCAAAAGATTCTTTGAACCAAATAACAAAGGAGATACAAGTTGTCAAAATCTGTAGGACACTGCTAAAACAGTCCTGAGAGGAAAATTTATATCCATAAATGCTTACATCCAAAAGACAGAAATATCACAAATAAACAATCTAATGAATCGTCTCAAAGACTGGAAAAGGATGAGCAGAACGACCCCGAACCCAGCAGAGGAAAAGAAATAACAACGATCAGAGCAACTAAATGAAATTGATAACAAAAAAAACTATATGGAAGATTAATAAAATAAAAAGTTGGTTCTTTGAAAAAATAAACAAAATTGGCATGCATCTGGCTAGATTAATGAGAAGCAGAAAAGAAAGAACTCTAATAAGCTCCGTCAGGAATGAAAAAGGAGAAATTACAACTGATGCCACAGAAATACAAAATATCATCTATGAACAATATAAAAACCTCTATGCACATAATCTGGAAAATGTGTAAGAAATGGACAAATTCTTAGAAACACACAACCTCTCTAGGCTCAATCAGGAAGAAATAGAATTCCTTAACAGACCAATATCAAGTATCGAAATTGAAACAGCAATAAAAAAAACCTTCCTAAAAATAAAAGTCCTGGACCAGATGGTTTCACACCCAAATTTTACCAGACCTACAAACAAAAACTGCTGCCTATCTGGCAGAAATTATTGCACAACATCAAGAAGGAAGGAATCCTCCCTAACACATTTTATGAAGCCAACATCACCCTGATACCAAAACCAGGAAAGGGCGCAACAAAAAAAAGAAAACTACAGACCAATATCCCTTATGAATATAGATGCAAAAATTCTCAACAAAATTCTAGCAAACCGAATTCAGATGCTTATTAAAAAAATAATCCAAATTAGTGCAACCTCTGTGGAAAAGAATCTGGAGATACCTCAGAGAGCTAAAAATAGAAATACCATTTGATCCAGCAATAGCACTGTTAGGCATCTATCCAAAAGAGCACAAAACATTCTATGATAAAGACATCTGCACCCGAATGTTTATGGCAGCACAATTCACAATCGCAAGGATATGGAAACAACCCAAGTGCCCGTCAATCCATGAGTGGATTAATAAAATTTGGTATATGTTTACAATGGAATATTACTCAATCATAAGAAACGACAGTGATCTAGCACCTCTTACACTTTCTTGGATTAAAATTAAGCCCATTATCCAAAGTGAAGCACCACAAGAGCAGAAGAATGGGCTCCACTTGTACTCACCATCAAACTGGTTCTAACTGATCAACACTAAGTTGATCACATGGCAGAAATACTCTCTAGGGA
>RJWJ010022550.1:0-26745 GCA_004363605.1 Indri indri | reverse complement strand
ATTCATATGTCACTCTCCACTACATCAGATGATTTTTTAAATGAAGTTTTCTATAACAGGGGTACAGGAAGATCTGCATTTTAAATTCAGTACAATTAAAACTGTGTCTCTTTGGTCTGGCACTGCCTTTGGTCAAACCCCATTTGTATGAATAATTATTCAGTCCATTAAGAAGTCTGCTCAACTCCTTCTCCCATTTTGAAGGTTTTAATAAATATTGATCAGGCACATTTCTGTTTGCACTTGCCACAGCAATTCTGATGGATTCATCTTCTGATGTTATCAAATAATGAAATATGAAAGAGTGAATAGAATTACCCTCTTGTTCTATGATTTTTTATTTAGGTCCTTCATTTTACTTTCATAATTGTGTTTGTCTCATACTTCTGTAAATGCTCTTTTGATTATCAAAAGGTGAGTCCAGGTTAAGGAGCTATGCTGAGCTGCATATCACTTTAGAGTCTTTTCAATTTAACAAATAGTTTATCAAATATCACTTTAAAGAGTCTTTTAGATTTTTAAAATAATTTATCTAATATGATAGGTCAATAAAAAGGATATAGTATTATGCTCTTTGGTGGCCGTGAAGCTGCGTATCGTTTACCAATTAGCACAAGATTCTTGTGCCATATATTATCTGTATTTCCCAGATTAGCAATCTGGGAAACAATTAAGGAGCTATGCCAAATAAAACCAATTGAGGCCCTATGGCTTTTTCAGTTTGAAGTAGCAAAATCACACTAATTTTTTAATAAATAATGCAAAGGATTTCTTCAAAGGAAAACCTAATATTATGCTTAGGAAACTCTAATAACATTTTAAATGCTAACATAACACAGAAAGGTAGACTCTTTGGCTTCAAGAAGCTGCTTTTATTTACAATTAAAAAATCCAATTCAGGGCCAGATCAAAAATATTCAAAATGTTTCAACTTAAAGTAAAACAAAACCAGGGCTTGCCAGTCTGCCTGCCTGCCCTTTCTACCCCTGCCTCTTGGTATGTGAGGAAGGGGGAGGAGTTGGAGGGCCCTTGACAAGGAACAGAAACCAAGGCTTCTGCTCCAAGTGATGACCAGAGTTAGTAAGGAAATAAAGAAGTGAATGGGTGATGGGCTTTAGGTGTCTGTGTTTATAATAATCCAGCTCTACCTGTGTCTGTGGAGAAAGGTCAGTGGGGACAGGCTTGGACCGCATGGCTCTGATGGGAACACGTGTTCATGATGCCGATGAGGCCAAGGCAATGGATCGATTCGGGAAGGTGCCAATTAGTTCTGTTCCTTGGCTACTGCCTCTGGCCTTAACCAGCTACCTCACAGTTGTGTTGAGACAGGGGCTGGGTAAGGTTGAAGGGACAGTTGACTTCTGCCCAGAGACTGCAAATCAGCTATCGGTGGGCTGGGCCACTCAGACCCAGACTCTTGACTTTCTGGTCCCAGTTAGTGACCCTAGGACACCTCTTGAAATTGTTAGATTTCTCTACTTTGCTGAGACAAAAGGCCACGTCTTTTAGGACTGAAGGGCCACAAAGGAAAACAATTTGGTAGACGAACCAAAAAAAATCAGTGGATTATTTGCAAAATGTGAGCATATGTAAATCAGCAGGTCCCAAGGGCCAAGACTTGAGAGTATATTAACCCTTAGGTTATTTATGAAAGAGAGAGAACCTAAATAAACCAAAGGTAAAAAATGGACCACCTGAGATTCAAGGACATGTGACTCAGAACAGATGTCAATTAGAAAAATAGACTAACTAGGAAGGAGCTAATGGAAATATGTACAGTATCCAGCGGGGTTCAATTAAAGACCCCGATACTCTGACAAACGTGATGAATCACTTTGGGTAGCAGTGTGCATTTGGTGGATGAAAAGACCACTGCGGCTGATACAGATTTGGATGTCAGTGAACCATTCGATACAGTGCCTCTAAAAAAAATATATATATATATATATATATATAACTAGCAAAATGAATTTATTCTGAATGGCTGCCCTTGATAGGACACAGTCTGAAAAACAAAGGGTTATGATAATGGCAAATCAACAAACTCAGAAGAGAACATATGCAGTGGATGCCGAGGACTCCGGCTTTAGAACTGATCTCACTTAATACCTTCATTAGCTTGCAGGGAGATACAAGGAGTGGTGAAAAGGGCAAATGTTAGGAAACAGGGAAGGGCTGTAAACAGCAACGAGAAAGAGAAACAAAAGGATGTGAGAGAATTATCAGAAGTTTGTCTGGAAGACATTCTAACCTCCTATATTCGATGATGGGGGAGACCTTCGAGCAGCACTGGAAGAATGGCCATGTTGGTGTGGAACCAAAGCCCTTAAAAGTGCCTGTTATAGGGCAAGGAAGTGATGATAATCTGTCTTTGTTGTATTTCATAGTTCTTTTTGTGCTTTATACCATAAGCCAATTGAAAGAAAATCAGAAAAGAGCATCAAATGGGATTAAAGGGACGGAAGGTTGGAGGAAAACAAAAGATTAAAAGAGATTCAGTTCAATTGTTGTTGAAATGTCAGCTTATCAATAAGTGAGGTTTTCCCTGACCACCTTATTCAAAATGATACCATCTTTATCAAGATTTGTCCTTTTACTGTGCATTTTCTTTTTAGCACTCATCTCCATCTAAAAAAATACTTCCAAAATATATTTTATGTCAATATAAAATCAAAGACACAGCATAGTATAGCAGTTAAGATCACAGACTCAAGAGCCGCTGGCCTGGGTTTGAGTCCCAGTTCTGCCTCTTACTATTTGTACGACTTTGGGCGGTTCGTTAATCTCTGTGCCTTATTTTCTTCATCTTAGCAATATGGGGTTGTTACAAGGCTTACGTGATTAAGAACAATGGCTAGATGGAGTGAGGTGTACAAGCATTTATTACATAAATATCTGCCTCCCACTCCTTGAAGAGAGGTGCTATGAGAGCAGGGTTCAATTCTGTGTCATTCCTTGCTGTCATCCCCTTGGCCTGAGAAGAGGGCACCTAGAGGGTGCTGAATAAATGAAAAGGAATGAATGAATGAGAGAGCCAACAGTCTGTAAATGTCATGCAGTGACAACGTCAAAAGCAGTCTGTGATTCTCTGACACTGGGAAGGGAGGACCATGAGGAAAGCAGTTAATTCCTATAAAACGGGAAGGGGTATTGCGATGCGACTCTGGGAGGGAATGTTCGGGATAACTGACTGCTAATGGAAAAGGTTAGAGATCCATTTTTGGCTAATGATCTGTAGTCCTCAACTTTGCTTTCATTCTCTGGCAGAATTACACTCGAATCTGTCTTTTACCTAAGGTGCATGACCACGGAAATTTCTTAACCTGACTGAACTTCAGTTTCTTCATTTACACAATGGGATAAATAATATTACACCGCAGGTCAGATTTGAGGATTAAATCAAATGATATGATAGACCATCTGCTATGTATTATAGAAATGGTAAAAATACCAGCTAACTTTCATTGCACACTGGTCTGCACTGGCCACTGTTCACGCACACATTCTCTTTTGGATCTTTACTTTACCATGACTGTATGAGGTATCATATCGTCCAAACTGAATTTATTTTTAATTCTTCCTTCTTGACTCGGAAGAAGAGGGGTTTCTTTTCCTTTATTCTTTCTTTTTCTAGGAATAACCCTATGCCTTTGATCCCAATCCCTCCCAGTGCCTTCAGGACTTTGCTGGGTTTTGTTCTTGTTTTCTACTTTTGTATCCCAGTATCTTCCCTTTTCATTTGTTCTTTCACATGTGCCTTCAAACATCCTCATGTTTCTTATATTTTGGATAAACAAAACAAACCCCAAACGCTTTACGAGATCCTGTGTCCACTCTGCCTCTTGCCCTGTGATCACTTTCATTGTTGAATTCCTTGAATGAATCATTTGTATTCACTGTCTCTTTCCAGAGCCTCCATTTTGTCTGTGAAAAGGGTCACCAATGACACCCCTGTGGACAACACAGTGGCCAAGTCCTCTTTACAGTCTTCCATCCTAAACTCAACTCTCTTTGCATCAGGTAGGTACTTCTCCCAGCTCCTTCTCAGGTACTTCCCTGATTCCTTTACTGATTCCTGTTCTACCTGCCTGCTGCAGGGGTTCCTCTCAGGCAGGCTGTGTCCCTCTGTTCTTCTCTCTCTGCTTCTAAAAGTCTTATCTATGCATGCTGATGCTTCGGTGTCTCTCTCAAGATCTAGTCTCTCAATAGATCAAAGCTTCATTTTCATTGAAATGTCTCCAGACATTTCTACCAGATGCCCTTATCAGGTGGCCTCCCTAACATTTGAATTTGGCTTCATAGAACTAGTTTGTAAAACCTCAAAGTCCCAATGGCACCTTTGACTCCTCCTTCTCCATCATTTCTTTTGCCCAATCACAACCAGGTCTAGCAACATAACATCTTTCATGTTTATTTCTTCTTTCTAATCTCATTATCACAGATCCGAGGCATTTCTCATTGGATTGCTGCAGTTGGCTCCTAACTGGCCTCACTCCTCCTGGACTAATCTCCAGTTCTAACTGTATCATTAGTGCTAATATGATCACGTCCAAACTCCCAGCACTGATATCCGAAGCCTTTAAAGACTTGGCCTCTATTCCATCTTTTCTACTTGTCTGCTGCTTCAACCTTCCATTCAAGTCAAACTCGGCTACTTACTGTCTCTTGAATAATATTTAGCACTTTGTGGCTCTAAGTATCCAAAGCCTAACGCATGTTCAAGATTGCTCAAATCCTCTGTGAAGCTATCCTGAGCAATTTATCCTTCTGTCTATTGTATGGGTCACCCATTTAACATGTGTCATTCAGAGTCATATCTGTTTTAAAAAAAATTAAGATTCTTTTTGAAAGGTTACCAGTGAATTTACTTACTAGTTGTGTGCACTTGGGAAAGTTACTTAACCTCTCCAGGCTTCAATTTCCTCACCTGTATTGATAGTACCTAGCTAATAGGGTTAAGAGGACTAAACAAGTTAAAATTTATAAAGTGCTCAGAACAGTGCCTGGCACATAACATGTGTAAGTAAGTTTTTGTTAAATAAGCAAAGTAAAAGGCATAAAAAGTATACTGTGCAAAGTCTCTCTCCCATCCCTGGCTCCCAACCACATACCCTGTTTCCTAGAGGCAATCACTGTTACTGGTTTCCAGGGTATCCTTCCAAATACATTTTATACATATACAAGCACAGGGGTTTTGAGTGTGTGAACACATGAATTTTTAAAGATAAATGGTGTTTACGTGCTGTTCTGCACCTTTTTCTACTTAACAATGTGTCTTGGAGCTGGTTCCATCAGTACATATGGACCTTCCTCATTCTTCTTAATGGCTGCAGAGTATTCAATTGTATGGATGTACCATAATATACAGGTATTATCTTCATCCAGACTGCAGGCTCTTTGATGTCAAAGACTATGTCTTATGACTCTCTGTATCATTCTCATTGCTTATTTAGTAACTTTCAAAATACTTTTTACTTGCTCAACAAATATTTAAGCATCAATTACACACCAGGTAGGATATAGAAGGTACTGTGCATGCAGAGATGAGTAAAACATAGTCCCTGCTCTCCGGCGATGCAGAGGCTGGTGTGGAAGTAGCCATGCTGCACTTACAGCAATGTGACAGTGGCTGTAATAAAGGGACAGAGGAGAGTCTCTCAGATCACAGGCAGGAAGGGTTGTATGCTTCTCTGAGCAGTCAGGGAAGGCTTATCAGAGGAGACGTTAACCACGAGGCAAACATGAGTGAAAGAGAGTCCTCCACAAGTAAAGGAAACAGAATGTGCATAACAGCTGGGAAAGTAGGAAGAATATGGTATTTAGGGGGAACAACAAATGGTTTATTCCTCACTGGAGTGCAAGGCAAGGAGGGAAGAGAAGTTAGCAAGGGAAGCTGGGGGCCAGATCATAACAGATCTTGTGGGTCATGCTAAACATTTTGGATTTTCATGGGAGGGTCGAAGGGGGATGAGGGTGAGTTGACCTTTATTTTGCCTAGGTAATTAAAACAATTACCGTCTTTTATTGAATCCTGGTAAAGTAGATGGTATTTAACACTCCTCCAGTAGAAAGAAAATAACAAAAGGGTTGAATGTTTTATTTTATGGGAAACTCACAAAGTACACTGTCATTTTTTTTTCTAATTTCGCTATGTATGCAGACTGTCTGGCTTCAGTTTACGTAATCCCCAGCATTTGGGAACCAATGCTGTCGTTCATGGGGAGGAATCTGAACACAGACGGTTTTGGAAGGAAATCACACATGATGACAACTGTGTTTTGGAAAGATCTCTCCTGCCGCAGGGTAGAGGATGGACCTGAGGGATAAGAAGCCCTCAGACTATTGGATGACCTGGCTTTTCCCTGCTTTGCTTGACTTCTTTTCTTCTATCAGAAGAACCATAACAATCTTCTAGAAGTTTCCCTCACAACTCCACGTCCCCGAATTTGAGGTTGATTTTGTTCAACTACAAAGAGAAGGGTGCCGACGGCTCAGTAGAGAACAACACACTCAGACTCTTGTCTCCAGTATCTTCCGTCAGGTGAGCACTGGCATGGAGCCATTGCAGTACACACAACTGGACGGAGATGAGGAAAGGGGAGGCTGGCAGTAAGAACACAAGGGGCACCTTTTATTCACAGGTACCTCCCACCTTACTCCTCAACTGGCCTGGTTGAGAGGTGAGGGGGACCTAAGATGCATGGAGTTATAAGCTAGGAGTACGACCACTGTCTCATTTATGCACTCAACAGCCATACAAGAAAGCCTTGATAATCTTAATTTGGCAGATAAATAAAGGTCAGGCAAGAAGGTCACAAAGCCTTCTTGTGACTGACGCTGGATTCAAACCCTGGTCCATCTGATCCAAACGCTCAAGTCGCAACTCTCCACTCAAGTTACAGGGGGCTTCTGGGAGCACTGGTAACTTAGAGTCATTAAGACATGGCAAAAATTTACACTAAATTCTTGATTTGGAATCAGGATTTGAGTCTGGGGAGGATGTCTGGAGGGAAATGAGATATAAAAGGATAAAATTAACCATAGGAAAATACATTCTGAGAGTCAGCAGAGAAAATCAGGTGTTGAGGGAGAGAAGAGCAATAATGGCCCTTTCTATATAAAAAGACTAACACTGAGACTGCTCGACAATGCTGTTCTCCTAGGTCTATATATAGAGCATTTGCATTCTTTTTTTTTTTTTTTGGAAGAAAAAGTATCTGATTTGAAAAAACCTCTCAGAAAGGGTTATGTTATGAGAGGAAGGTCTTTGAGCAAGTTTAATGCCTCTATTTAAATGCTAATGATAACCTATAGCTCCGGACCACACAAAGTTTTTCAAAGACCATAAAGTGAATTTAAAATGAAACCTCAATTTAAGACAGGATTTTTATTTTATTTCTGAAGAGTAAGTGAACACGTGATTTCATAAGAGCAATGCCACTTTGATCCACGCCGGTGACAAGGCGGGTGAGTTAATGGTGGGGGCTGGCCAGAATCTAGTGAGCAGAGGCTGCTTCTGTCACAAACAGGAGTGTCCCCTCAATGTGTGTGTCTTTGGAGCTCAACATTTGCCCCCAATGGAGGTTGATGCTTCCAACAAATTGCATATTTTAAAAGGGTTAATGCTTATGGTATGTAAATTATATCTCAACAAAGCTGTTATAAAAATGCAAATTTTATGAACTAGAACCCTGACTTCCTAACTGTACAGAAGACATTTGTCCATAGCCAATATTGTTGTGAAGATTGATCCATTAATCAGGACATTTGCTGCAGCTCGATGTTCTCCTGTGATAACTGTAGAACAGATTCTGCAAGCTAATGGATAATGGAAACATTTTTACCAGCTCACATTTTTACTAAGTGCCCCTGAAACGTACTAAAGTCATTTCTCGGACGCCACACTTTTGTAAATGTCCTCCAGCATCTTTGCACTAAATGCCTTTGAACACACTCCATCCCCATATCTTATTCTCAAGAAAAATTTATGATAAGTAATGAATAACCTTTACGAGAAAAATAGGTTAGATTTAGGAACAATTCTTTGTGTATAATTACAGAGAGAAATACAATTGAGCTAATGTATATTATCGTGGACAATAATTAAGGTGAACAATTAAAATTTAACACTTATTATATGCGAGGTCCTTTACAGGTATACCCGATTTAATCCTCAAAGGCTAACTACCTGCCTAAGGTCACCTGGCTGGTTAACAATAGCACCAGGATTGAATTCTATTTTTTTTCTTTTAGGAATGAATTTTGACTACATGGCAATACACTATGCTACCCTACCTCCTCCAGATCGTTCCAGGAAAACTACTGAGTTAAGCTACAAGAAAAGTTTACAACCAAAAAAAGCTTAGGGAGGCAAACATATTTACTCATGAAGAGATCCACTGAGATATTTGTGAAAGCCCTATGGAAACTGTAAAGTGCTGGGCAAATGTAAGTATCTGGCAAGAACACACCAATGGCTATTGGATGTGGACATTAGAAGCAGAGGTGCAGATGACTGAACAACGTGTATGCGGCGCTAACTTGTGCCAAGTTAAAGTGAAAGATGAGACATCTTGCAATCGCCTGCTCTTTCACAGAGCTGACCTTTAGATCTTACTCATGGTAATGAATGACTCTTCACAGTTGAGTTGAGGCTGCTCTAGAGAGGAAGGTGTAGGCCAGGATGGCCTGTGATCTCAGCTGATACAGATTTTAAAGAAAATATTTGCTGATCCCTAGTAGGAAAACTAGAAATTATTCAAAAGGTGGCAAAAATAGCCTGGACCCTCGAACCTAGTTTTCCACAAACAACGCAGAAGGTGTAGGCAGGACATAGCAGGAGGGGCTTATTCCTTTTTCCTCACACTTGCTACATTCAGATTTAGAGTCTCATGATCTTCCAGTGCTTTCAAGAATCTAATGAACTTCCACAGGTGCTTTACATGTTCCCATGGGGATGTCAGCAAGCAGGATGTGGCCTTATCATTTCCCTGTAGCCCAGAGAAAACGCTCTCATGACCTGTGTATCAGCGGAGAAAACAAGGACTCTCTTGGGCAAACTTTGGTCAGGTTCCTTTGAGCCCTCGTCTCCACTAGGCCTACTCCAACAGTCGGGCAGATTAGTTGAGGTTATCCACAAGTGAGCAGTAGAGTGAGGAATCAGCCCACTCTGCCCAGACTCCCATGGCTGATCTAGTCCCTGCTGGGGCTGCAGAGGCTGTGTTGGGGAGTGTGGAAAAAACATGGAAGAAACAAGTAAGCCTTCAGTCTGTCCACTTCTTCGGGGAGACTGCTCTGGCCAGCCTGCTGCTGCCTCTCTCCACACTGCCTTCTCAACAAATACTCTCAATTCACAGCCAGAGGACAGAACTCACCTGTCAACCCAAAAACTCATCTGAAACCATAGCACTCCTCAATCTATACCTATTCTAGTTTAAAACCAGAGAAGTTCAAAGTCTAAGGTGATGCTGAGTGATGTCACATGTTCCTTACAGGCTAGGAAGGAACTGCTTATACCTGGAGGTCCCAAACAATGTAGCTGGTGGACATTCCCACTCCAGATTTGTATTTCTGTTGAGAATCTGTTTTACTGACAAACATTTCTAATGTTTTCAAAGAGAAACATTTTAAATGTGGTAGTGAAACAAACATTGGTTTGTGACCCAAATGTTTCTGCAAATGTTTTCTCAGGCTGGGGGTTGTAAATGTTTACAAACCATTTGGGCAGGAAAATTGCAGCAATGTGCTTCAGTAATAGTGGGGGGGGGTGCGGAATATCCCGACACTACCCAGTGTAGCCAGGATGTCATTAAGAAAATGACAGCCTCTATCCCACAGGGGTCCCGTATCTATTCCTTTACATTCCATGTGACAGAGATGTTACATCTTGACTACACTGAGTGTATTCCAGTCTTTGCCCTATCACTAGCGATCATGACTGTGTGTACCTCAGTTTCTGTATCTAGAAAAATACTGGATTAGAGTGGCATAGATGACATCTAAAAACCATCCCAACCCATGCGGGAGACTGGAGTCAGGGGAAGAGATAGCATTATTAATATTATTTCCATTTTCCAGGAAATGAAATTGAGGCTTGGAAAGATTAGGCCCCAGGTCACACAGCTAATCGGTGGCAGGGCTTTGACTTAAATCTCCATCTCCTGAGCCCAAAGCCTGTAACCTTTCCATCCTACCACACGGACTCTTGACAACTTATCTGGTTCCCTGGCTTCCTCGGGGCCTCTGTGCTAAGTGACAGTGTGCCCAGTCACAGATGGCCCACATTTGTTACGTGTCCTTTCACTTTCCTTTTATTCCTAGCATGCACTGTGTCTCAGTCTGCAATGAAAACAAAGCACCTTTGACAAGAGCATTGAGCACACTGGGAAATGCAGTTGATGCAGCTTTGAGAATAATAGAGGCTTTATTGTAATAAAAAGCTTTATTGTGCTTTGTAATGAAGGCACAAAGCACTTAGTTGAAATCACATTCTTTTAAACTAATCTGCTTTATACTCTAGAGCAGAGATGCAGATACAAGGAACTTCAAAAGTGATTTCTACACGATGATTTACTCAAAATAGCCCTATCTCTGAGAGGGAGCAGTTTTGCCCAGGTACCCTCCTGGGCTGGGGTTTATATCTTTTCTATTTTCCTGCCCTGTTTACAGCAGGCACTCCCTGATATTTCTCAGTGTTTATTCTACTCGTGAGGACTAATAGACTTCCCCCAAAATACTGCAGTACCTACCTGAACGCACACACTTACACAGGCACGGCAGGCTATGACACAGCTAGCTCAGTGGGAGAAGAAGAATTGAGGATTTTAAAGGCTTTAAATAAAGATTGCAACTGTTGTTGGACTGCACAAAGATACAGAGTAATTAAAAAGCTCTTCGAAGAATGAAATAAGCCCATTAAATCCAGTTAAACAATTTTTCAGAAACATTACAAGAAACACTTCTTACTGTTTCATTCTCTCTCAATGAACTGAAGGAAGACTATCTCATTTTCCAAATAGAACTTTATGGAGTTTTCAATAAGCCCCCTCAGCACTTATCTAAATCTTTAATTAGTTCTATAATATACTGATGATATCAAGCCTAATTAAATTTATATAGATAAGGTGCAATGAAATTCTAACCAAGTGATCTGGAAAGCATATATTAAATAATAAATTTAATGGTTCAAGCTGATAACCACAATTTTATATCAAAAAATTAAATTCAATTTACATGTTGTATTCAAATTGATTTTGAGTGTGCAAATTATTGGAAAAATCTTTTAAATATATCAGTAAAATTGCTAATCCAGCCTGTTTAAGTATCAGTTATTAATGTCTGCATTTGCAAATAAGCCACACACATTTGCATTTTTACTGCATATAGTAAAAAATTATCTATACCTTATGCCATTTTATTAAGAATACTAAGTGATTTTTCTTTTGGCTTCATGCATAAATTAAGGAGGGAAAAAATGACTATTGGGTCTGAAGAAGAGAGAGTCAGCAATTCAATAAATAGATGATATATATTTTGCTGACCAAAGCAGTTTATGTTATCCTTTAAGAACAGCAATTACTATAGTAAAATTCTCCCATATTTAGGATCAACTGGAATGGAACCAGCTACTGACATTTGATTTGATGATCATGGAAAGAGGTGCACAGATGTGGTGGTGTTTACCATCAATTTGGGGCAGGGTAAAGGCACACACCAGCTGATCACATTTCACAGTGCAGCCAAGGAGTAGGCGTAGGAAGCTAATATTAAATATTCACCTAATTAGTCAAAGAGAAGGCCCAACTGCCTGTACGGTATAAATTGTTCACTACTAGTACCATTCTTGGTTTCCAAGGTGATTGGCTACCCTTTAGAAGCATCAGCCTTAAACATGCTTATATCTTTGTTGACACATACACATATTGAAGATATTACAAATACTGTTAATTAAGCTTCAGTGACCTCAGAATTAGCTACATATTGGTAAAAATTTGTGCACTGATTACTCTGCCATTATCATTATTTGCTTTCCCCAAGACATGCCTTTGGTTGGAAAACTATCTTTGAAATGATCAAATATTTATTAAATATCTATTATATGTCATGTGCTTGAATTATGGGGTTACAAGTAATATGCCAATGACTTCAGAGAAAGATAAATGAGGGCCAACTGGAGTAGTCAATCATTCTAGAGGAGGGTGGGAAGTTGAAGAATAAATCAGCAGAGCAGCCAGAACAAAGGCATGGAGAAGGGACTGTAAGTCACTCTAAAGATTGAACAAAAAGTTAATTTAAGAGGCGGTACTTAGGGATGGTTAGTCCAATAACATCAGAGACTGAAAGACACGAACATCAGCCGAGGGATGGCTGCTTTATTCCGGATGTGATATGGTTGTGATGGTGGGAACAGTAAAACGATTCTAGAACTGAGAACCATTTAGAGGAAGAAAGAGTCAACAAGTCTTTGTGTTTAATAGGATATAAGAGGTTGACCGAAAGAAATAAGCCAGAGAGAAATCTAAGTTTAAGGGATGGGGAGTGGAACTAAGGTTCAGATTTGGCAGAGAAACAAAACCAAAGTGAATGAACCTGTTGGCCTGTTATTAACATGGAAAAACTTGGAGGAAGAGTCACTCAGACCAGATAAAGATGATGAAAGAAAATCAAGAGTGAGTGACTATCCACGACTTCCCTCCCAAAGGAAAAATGTCCAAGTTAGAAACGGGCACTTACTTTGTGAGAAAAGCTCACAATCTCTTTTTGAATGGAAACTCTTCAATACAGGGAAAGCCAGTGTATTCTGGGGCTCTGTCCCCACGGTTGCCGATCCTATTGGAGCAGCTGAGCAAAACAAGACAGGAGCAGGGGAACAGTGGTCAATTGTGAATGGAGGACGGTGGAGAGGGAGGCCACGCCGTCAGGCCTGGACAGACTCTGTCATTTCAGCATTCACATGACTGCCTGCTCTGATCCCTGATGTTTTGTTCAGAATTCCAAGAATAAGAGGGTAAATAGGGAGGGCCAAAGAGAAAGGATTAAGAATCCCATAGTTCCTTTTGAAAACTTGATAAAATTATGGACTAGCTTGTCAGAAAAAATTCACATCTATATAGACACAGATTCCGTATATAATTTTTGGGTGCTTTTGGACTCCCTGAAGCTTTAGCATGTACTCCAGGTTAGGATTACATGGTTTATATTCTAACTATCACACACATACCTATCTACGCACACATATATCTATATAGAGACTTATCTTTTCTATGTTGACATATACCATACCTAAGTGAGTGCATATCCATCCAGCCATCCATCTCTCTTTCACCTACTTCTATTTCTCATTAAGCAGGATCTCTGTTCAGACCAGAAAGGAACAGGAGTGTGCAACAATATAAAGGTAGGTAGGTCTTTCCATGTTGAAGCAGTAAAAATGAAAGCAGAAACCTTAGTATCTCCAGAAGAACATTCTATAGACATACATATCTTTACCTGTGTACTTTGAGTGTTTTGAGACTGCTGGGTGAGTGTATTCATTTATCTTCATTCTCAGCATCCTTACCTAGACCCAGTCAAGCCCTAGAAAGATCTCGTTTCAAACTCAGCCCAGGATCATCCAAGAACCCCTAGCTCTTGTGGCTGGTAATAGGCACAAAGCAGGAGCAGCCTGCAGTAGGCCTGCTCCGCTTATTCTAGTCCTGCTGTCTGGGAAGATGAGGGCATGGAAGACAGTGAAGGAACATAAGGTAAAAAAGGAAGAAGAGAAATAGAGATGAGACTGAGTTAGAAGGGAGAAATTAGAAAAGAGATGAGTAAATCAGAAGGAAGTAATAGAGAATAAACTTAATGTGTTACAAGTGATTTCTCAAAAAGATTACCCATATAATTCAGCTCAGTTCTCTAAGACGATTTAAAGGATATATAAGACAAACTAGAGAAGCTATCAGTCCCCGTATAACTGACTACATGCAGTGGGTCCCGAAGAACATAAATGTAAATACGGATACCTAGAGTATCAATACAGTACTTAGAGAAAACACTATTTTTATTGTGTAATATTTAGCATATCCTGGAATAAATGAAAGCTGAAATCTTTTTATGTGGTCACTGGATTTCCAAGGGAGAAGTCTCAGGCTGCTACGTCTCAGGATACATGCTAAAATCCGAAATCTGCCGTGTGAAAGTTCAGCAATACCAACCCGCCTGGTGCAAATGTCTCTCAGTTGAATGAGTTCAGACAGTCCCCATCTGCCAGACATGCTAACGCTTACACAATCAATACTGCGGCTCCTTAGCCCATGCTCCTCCGACTCGCCTCAGCAAATGTGATGTCTGCTCGACTGTGGGTCCACGGCAGGTAAAGGAGGCCTACGTTGCACTGGATGGTGACCTTTTACAGGTAGCGAGTGGGAAGACAAGTTACCTATTTTAGTTCCTTGTTATTCATAGTTCTAGGCATTTTGAAAAGAACTCCCTAGGTTCAGAACCAGAGAGAACCTGAGTTGGTGAGCAGTAAGATGCTGAGGATGGCTATGTTATCATTAAACCACTGGAAATAAACAAATGTGCTTTTTCAAGAATTCCTGGGCTATCATTGGGAAATAAAAATTCACTGTAAGAAGTCACAGTGAGTCTTCGGTTTGTTTGATTATGCCATTCTGTTCAGTAAACTATTTGAACCTAGATCAATTGCTCTAAGGGCATGCGGAGAAGAAACTAGAAAGATGCCTCCACTCAGGACCAAGAAAGCCCCCGAGGGGGGATGGAGATAATCTATTTATAAATGGTGCCCCAAATTGTTCACAGCCAAGTTTATAAAGGCATGGATGCCAAAGCTCCAGAAATACTCTTCCTGTCTCCTGGCCTGCAGAGGGCGTGAAGAATGGAAATCCTAACACACCAGGCTCTCATCACTATTGATGTACGCTGAAACTAATTGAGATGATACATTTGAACTTCTTTTCCCCTCTCCACGAGGGAAAAATGCTAGAGAAATTCAATTATTATTGAATTATAATGCTATAACATATTTCACTCATCATCTCATGCTTTTTGATCATCTGATTTCTTTTCATAATTCAAAGTGTTTCAGTGAAGACATAAAGTTACCCTGGTCTCCTTCTGTGAGGAAACTATTCCACTGAAATCGCCTTCAGTGGAGCTCTGTAGGATTCAGCTCAGGGCAACGTGGGAGCAGCTTGCAGTCTTTGATTGAGAAAACTTGGTCAAAATCACTGATATCTTCTCCCGTGGGTCTTTATCCTTGCTGCCTTTCATCTCTCCTCTTGTTACTATATTCCTGTTTCAAATGAGAATTAAATTCCTCTCCCTTGCCCCATAATTTGACTCGCTTTTCAGCAATGTCAACGTACTATCAGAAATACAAAAACTGGGAAAAGCCAAGTGCTAGATATGCTCATGCACATTACAATAGAAAGAATAAGAACAAACAATCACTGACCTCTTCCTTGTATCTGTACTTGGTATTTCTCTTTGCAGTTTCACTTAGTCCTTACAACTACCCTAAAGTGTAAACAAATCATCTCCATTTTACAGATAAGGTAACTAAACTACTGGGGGTTATGCAGCTACTAGTTAAGTGGTAGAGTTGGGATTCAAACCCTGGTTTGCATTTTGTTTCCACTTCACCAAGTTGCAAAACAAGGGAAGAGACGTAGAATCCTGTGTCCATAGAATCTATATGTTATGTAAAATCTATGGATTATATGAAGACATGAAGGATCTTTTAGGATCTATGAATTATATAAAGCTGTTTAATCCAAGAAAAAATTCACTTAGCATCTCTGAGGATTCTGATTTGATACACAAGCTGGATAAAAGGAAGCCCTATTTCTATATCTCAAGGGAGAATTTACTGGAAAAGGAAACAAGAAAGTCACCATGGCCTTTTTCCCCCCTGAATTATGTCTGTAATTAAACTGAGTGTAGGCATAGCACAGACAACAACTTTTCTTTAATTGGTCCATTGGTATGAATACTTATCAATTAAGGGAAAGATGAGATTAATAGTTGTCATTCTTAAGTCTTAGGTTCATGCTGAGATATCAATTGCTATTTCCAGGGACCTTCCACCAAATCAAGTCTGCTGAGGAGTGGCTGCAAGAAAGCAGCTTTGCATTTCTGTTGCCAGTGATTGGCTTAGGGGAGAGCGTGTGATAAAATTCTAGCCAAGACGACATGAGGGGAAGTCAGCCGAGGGCCTGCTGGAAAACATTTCCTTGCTGACAAAAATAAAGCACAGAAAAGGAAACACTCTTCTTGCATGGTATGTTTTTGTGATGCTTGGAAATTCATCAGCCAACCCTGGACCACAGAGGAAGCTTTGGAGGATGAAGCCAACATACCTTGAGGAAGGAAGAGCAGAGAGATGGCAAGAACCTGGGTTCTTATGACATTGGTGGGCCACTGAAATGGCCAACCCTCGAGCTACCTAACCTTGGGACATCACATTATATAAAATAAAATATTTCTTTAAAAAAATATTTTAAGCCACTTAAGTCAGGGTTTTCTGTTACATGCAGTCAAAAATATCCTAATAGGTGAATCTCCTGATGTGAAAGACAAAGATATGGCTCACGTATAATACTGTTCTCTTCCTTCTAGTATTCTATGGTTACATTTTATGATTGTAGTGTGAAAATGCTGGATTTTTTTGTAATTTAAATGAACTACCTGAACCACTCTTTTTACTTCAACTACTCTCCTGCCTGTACCCACTTTCAACATGAGGCTATAAATGACCCTTTTTTAACCTTTTTCCCCCTCTCTCTACTTTCCATTCCCCAGTCCTCTTTCTACCCCTCACCTTCTATTTTCTCCCAGCTACATTTTTACTTTTGCATGTTTACATGTACAAGGTGAACATTTACATACTGTCATGAAAACACAACTGAGCCCTTCATGCTTTGTCAGCATGACAATTACACAGAAAACAATAAAAAGCATTTAGACCACTGTGTGTACAGGAGTCATGCTCTGTGCTCCATCAGTACTGCTAAGGATGATGTTCCCTGCTGCATCAGTCAGGCACAATCCTCAGGCCTCTCAATGAGGATGCTTCTAGAAGTTTGCCCTGTACATACACCAAAAATTTCTTGCATAGTTTTTTTTCTGAAAATTTCCAATCGACTTTCCTTTTTCTTGCATTTCTTGTATTTATCACACCTTAAATATTTTTTTTTCAACCTCTCAATTGTACTATCTAATTTCTTGAGTCTTTTCTCTCCCCCAAAGCACCTTCCCCAAGGGAGTTGTAGCCCATTATTCCAATTTGGACTGGTTCTTTCTAATCCTGCTTCACGGCTACCCTTTCACTGTTCTGAGTGGATCAAGTGCTTTTTAGATACTATGTTTTCTAAATGTTTGGGTTTGTTTACTTGCTTTGAATACATCCTCAAATGGTTCCCTAGGAAGAAATGCAAGAGAAGTAAAATTTCCGAGTCCTCATACATCTGAAAATGTCTTTATCATGCCCTTAGAATTGGCTGATACACTGTTTGGATATATAATTCTAGGTAGAAATCATTCTTCCTCAGAGCCGAGAAGACATCACTTCATTATCTCCTAGCACTTGGTGCTATCAATCACATCTGATGCCACTGACTTTTTATGTCACTCTCTCTGGAGCTTTTAGTAACTTTTCCTTACTTTTGGCATTCTGAAAATTCATGAGGCTGTGTTTAGGTGAAGCTATTTTTCTGTTCACTGCACTGGGCACCCAATGGATCCTTTTCATATGAAGATTTGTGCCCTTCCTCCATTTTAGAAAAGCATTTCCACTGATTCTTCAGTAATTTCATTTTCTATCTCTTTTTCTGGGGCTCCAACTAGTTAGATCCTAGGTCTCTAAGTACAGGGAGGATCATGATTCTAAAAAGGCTCTTCTCTCAGTGGGAGGGAGCTCTTCCTGGGAACGTTATGCAGGGAGGGGCAGAGGGTGCTAACGGGTGGTTTTTCTGTAGGATGAGCAGGTGGGATGCCAGCTGTCAGGCTAGGGGTCTCTTTCTACCTATGCCAGAATAAGGAGCATTTTATTCTGGGGCTCCAACACCAGAAGCCTGACTTTCCCCAATTATTTCCTAAGATGGTTCTCTCAAGAATAAATTCTGGATGTCAACATTTTAGAGGAGTGAATAAAATAGTGCTGTACGATATAATTTCACATCCACAAAAATTTCATTAATCCCTCTATTTTCAGTCTCTTTTGGCATTCCTGCTTTTGAACTGATGATTATGCACTTCCTGGAACTTCCTGAGGCTCTCGCTGCACATGCTAGACTGAGATTTAGTTCCCACTACTTTACCCCATTAACATTGTCCCATCTTCTTCCCATCTTCCAGAAATCTGTTGACACTTTTGTTCATTGGTAAATCCCCTCCAGGTCTTTCTGAGTTGTGGATTCATTCCTTTTTCTTCCTCTGTAAAAGTACAGTAGTGAGGTCTGCCATCTTGTGCCCTACATGTTATTTAAACCTCGCAAACATATTAGAGATGATGCAGGACGTTTTAAAATAACTTTCAATGTATGGCATGAGTCTTCCCCCGGTGGTCAGGAAGGAGCAGAGTATTGCTTATTTAGGGTACCTAAGCGGGCACATGGTGAGGAGGAAGCTGTTGATGCTGGTCACTGTACTGGGAAGAATAGTTTTCTAATTGCTTTCACCTCCAGACACCAATAAAGAAGAGACATACTGGGACTCTAATGTGCTCACCCCTAAAAGTATGGGATTCTTTGAGTCCCCAGGTCCAGTCTCACTGAGAGGCCCAGCTGACCAGTGAGGCCACCCAGCTCAGGGCTGGGCTGTCCCTGCTGGCTTAATTGCTGTGAGGGTGATAATGAACAGTCACAGAAAAGAGTGTCATGTGGCTCTGAGCCTGGCAGGGGGAAGAGCGTCTGCACCTTGATGTGGTGTGGAGAGGTGCCAATCAGTCCCATTAGCAGCAGGAAGATGGTGGCAGGGGTGACAGATTGTTTGTGATGGTGATGACAGCAGCAACAGTGAGAACAGGCTGGCAGCTGTTCAGACACCAGAGGAGCAGCCACTGGGCAGTGACAGCAGCTACAACTGCAGGAGAAAGTGTTGACAGTCTTAGGGCAACACACACCTAATACTTTGATGTAATATATTGAAATTGCTTTCAACACATAGGATATTGCTTTCGAGGTGATGTGGTTATAAGAAAAGTCTTCAGTATGCTTAAAGATGCCTATGACAGGAGGCCTTTTTATCATAACAAGGTCAGATGACCTTATAAAAGCCTTTGTCACCATCTATGTATCATTGATCCCTGATTGCAGCTTTCAAGGAGTAATAGAAAGGTGAGTATTTCTAGAAAGGCTGTACTCTTTGTTGTCCTCAGGTGGCAATAAAGAGTCATAATGGGTCATCTCAGCCGGCGAGGGTGACTAGGGAGATCAGGTATTTAGTATTTTAAATCATGACTTTATAAACTTCCTGTCTGCTTATTAACCACAATGGAGAGATTTGACAACAAATGAAAACTTAGAAAAGGAAAATCTTTGTTGCAAATACAAAAGAATTCTGTTAGCTGATCTTAACTTTAATCTATAATGGAATCTCAGATTCATTTGCACGGAAGTTTCCTTCTCTTCTCTAGATGCATCCATTCTAACTTTGGAAGTGCTATTTCTTCAGTAGCCTACTGCAGCATAATTCCTTTCCTAGTAAAAGAAAGTCTTCTTACAGCTGGATGGAGCTACAGATCAGATTTTGAACTGATAATCTACCCTTCCAAGTGTAATCTTCTCTTCCTCTACTTGGGGTTCCTTAGTCCCAATTAGCTCTACAATCAACTCTTAATAATAATAATAATGATAATAAAATCATCAGGACTACTAAAAGCATTTCCTTAATTCCAGAGGCAGTGTTACAGACTTTGTGTCTGTCTTTCCTCAGCCATAAAAAATGTTTCCTTTTGGAGAGAGAAACAAACAAACCAAACAAAAAAAAAAAAAAAAAAAAAACCCACAAAAAACCTCTCTGTCATTCCCTACCACTACTCTTAATTTGTTCTTATTAGTTTTTTAACAAATAGCTTTATTGAGATATAATTCACATACCATATCATTCACCAATTTAAAGTGTACAATTCAATGGCTTTTAACATATTTACAGATACATGCAACCATCACCACAGTAAATTCTAGAACATCTCCATTACCTCAAGAACAAACCCTGTGTCCTTTAGCTATCATCCCCTGCCTCCTTACTCCCCACTCAGCCCTAAGCAAACACTAATCTACTTTCTCTCTCTATAGATTTCCCTATTCTGGACTTTCATATGAATGGAATCATATAGTATATGGCCTTTGTAACTGGCTTCTTTCACTTAGCATAGTGTTTTCAAGGCTCATCCATGTTGTATGAAGCATGCGTCAGTACTTCAATCCTATTACTGCCAAATAATATTCCATTGTGTGGGTATACCACATTTTGTTTATTCTTTCCTCATTAATAGAGACAGGGGTTGTTTCTACCTTTTGGCTATTACGAATAATGCAGCTATGAGCATTTGTATTTAAGTCTCTGTGTGGACATATGCTTTCATTTCTCTTAGATATATGCCTAGGAGTGAATCTTATGAGATTTTAACATCCTTTTGTTACCTAAACCCTCTTTCTCTCTTAATTCTTATCACACTGTACTGCTCCCATTACTGGGCCTACTGTACCACGCTGTGTACAAACAGGAACCATATCTTTATCTTTGCAGCTCCAGGAATGATTAGCTCTCACATACATTCAGTAAATATTTGATGCATGAATGAAATGACTGACCCCTTGTGGATTTGTCATAACCTCGAGCAAGCGACTTCTGTGTGAAATGATTCAGATATTGAAACAGTTTAAATTATACGCTTTATGCTTGTACACAGCTATACTCATGGAAATCAGTGGAAAGAAGCTCCCAGTGGTAGATGGGTAAGAGCCTGAGAACAGGTTGTTTTAAAAAGACCAACAAGTCCCTACAGCAAGGAGGAGATGTAACGTACAATAGATGAGGGAGACTCAACATGTTTTAGATAATGGGTACATCATCCCTCAGTATAAGAAAGATAACCCATTGGATGAACACCTTCATCTAGGTAAGGTCTGCTTCCTTTATCACACTAAGAGAAAGCTATGCAGGTGGGCAGCCTATGGTCACAAGGTCTGCTTCTCTCTGGTCCCTTCTAAAACCTCGTAAAAACTGAAGGGGTCTATGGGTCCTTCCACATCTGTTTGCTAGATATACTGATGTAGCTGAGAATGTTTTTTCAAGACAGTCAGCAAGTTCTAGATTGGGCCAGATTCCTCTCAGGAAAAAAGGTACAAATTTGAGGATTATGTGTAAGTGGCCCCAACACTCACCTCTGCTGTCCTCCAAATTGATCAGAGGTATACAGGTAATCTCTTTTCACCTAGCACTTTAAGGGTAATTTTCTATGTTATGATCATGAACTCTGGGGCTCAGGAAAAGAACCTGTGCGCCCTGGGGAGAAATCTTCATTGGAGGCAGAAGACTAGTACCAGGTTAGCACTCAACAAATTAAGTGAGGACACTCATCTTCTGAGCTTGGGCAATGGCACCGTGCCACTGCTAGCAACAGTGGGGTCCAGCCACCCTCCACGCTGGGGCTGACCTGAGGACTCTATGCTCTTCTGCTCAAGATTTCACTTTCTGCTCCTTAGTAGCAGGAAAATGTCTCATTGTCACATAATCACAGTTCTTTTATTTTGTTTTGACTTATAGTTTAGCTGCATTTAGATGGTAATTAACTGTGTTACAGTTTCTACTTTAATTTTCTTATGAAAAAAGATCCAAATTGATGTGGGCAGAGCAGATATTTTTAAAGCTAAGAAAGAACATGATAATATCAATATCAAAAGCTAATAAAGCTAATAATCTTTCTGCATTTACTTAGTAACAAGGACATAAGTATGTGTAGATAGTGAACAGAAGTTATAATTATCATCACACAGTAATTTTTTGTTTGTAAAAAAGTACCCACAGCAATATTACTGTATTTTTAGAGAAGGCAGATATTATGGTCAGTGGGGATAACATGACACTCTTAGAATTATATCAGAAACAGGCAGAGGAGGTTCAAACCACAAGATGATGCTCCATCTTTAGAGGATTCTATTAAAAGTAACCCCCTTCTCCCCAGGTTGCCTGTCACTACCCTAGGGCGTCACTGTTTCTGAAGAGAAGGTGAATCAGTGCGAGAGCTTCTGACATCAGTCTGCAAGGGGCATTGAGATCTCCAGGAGGGAGCCCAGAATGAGTTTAGGAAATCTGGGATCTAGTCCTATTGGGGTCATTCACTGGCCCTTTCCTCCGTCTCTCAGATGACACCATCCAAAGGTCCTATCCAATGAAGACTTTCTGAGTTTCAGAAAATAAGATCTAAGTAAGCTGAGCCAACCAGAACTCTCCTCTTACCAAATTCTAAATTTATCTTTGCCCTCAACTGCTTTCTCCTTCACCAATCTCATGAAAACTGAAAAATCAGCTCATCCAATTCAGTTTTTGTTGCTTTTCTCCTCATATTCTCAGTCCTCTTTCACTGCCTTTTTCAGAGAGAAGCAGGGAGGGGATATTTTGCTTTTATTTCCTCCTTCGCTCATGATAGTGGAACTAAGTTAATTCACATTCATAAAAACCTTCAGTTTCACTGGAGGAATATAAACATAGATTACCATTATTTCTGGTAATTTCAGCATCTATTGTTAATCAAAGTGACAAAGGGCAACAAATGAATATAATGTATATCTTCAAAAGGCTTTTCTTTTCTTTGGTAGCAATCACCTTGCAAGTTTTATTTTTGTATGAGCCCCTCGAACACTAAAACACGCACTTGTCACATCCAGGGTTAAAAAAGAACTTCTTCTTGCAATCAATTAAATCCAAAACTACATAGTGTAACATGATTGATTTTCTTATAGGTACAGTTTCAGGAGAGCAGAAGCATCCCAAAATTATACTTCGTAAGCTTCTCTTTATTAATAGCCTTTGGTTTTTGAGAAAGCAATCTTTCCTCTGCCTATAATATTCTCCTTCCTTCTAAATCTTGCCTCTTTCAGAGCACAGCTTAAAAACTGCTTTTGCAACATTTTCTCTAATTATTTCAACCCACTCTGAGTCATGTCCCAGCAGCACCTCTACCTCTTTCCATAAAAATATCTTTCCATAAAATCATTGTTTTTAAATGTGTATCTTCTTTGACACCTAATAAACTCAGTACCGTAATTGTCTGCATTACTCATTTATTACTTAAATTTTATTCACTCAACAAACTGCTATGGGTGTAAGGGTTACCTTTTGTTTATCCAGCATCCATCCTTATTTTATTTTATTTTATTTTTTGGAAACAGGTCTTACTCTGTTTCCTGGGCTAGAGTGCAGCAGCATCATCATAGCTCACAGCAACCTCAAACTCCCAGGCTGAAGCAATCCTCCTGCCTCAGCCTCCCGAGTAGCTAGGACTACAGGTATGTGTTACCATGCCTGGCTAATTTTTCTATTTTTTGTAGAGGCAGAATCTTACTATGCTACCCGTGCTGGTCTTGATCTCCTAGCCTTAAGTAATCCTCCTGCCTCAGCCTCCCAAAGTGCTAGGATTACAGGCATGAGCTACCACACCTGACTTGTCCCTCTTCTTTTGGTAACCAAATCTACCTTTCTCTGGAATATATTCTTTGAGGTTGCACTGATTAACCCTCCACAACAGGTGTAGACAGGTGATTTTGGATTGTCCAATCAGAATGCTCCATTCCTCTTGGCCACAACAATTGGCTTAAAAGTGGACAGAGCCCATCAAGAGTCCTTCCATGGATTTTGGAAGATTTCCCTTTTCCGAAGATCTCCACCATAAATTGGGGCTACAATTTTGCCACCATAGGGAGACAGGCTATGTAATAATAAAGCCAAGCAGATGCAACTAGAAGCAAGAATTGAAAGAAAAAAAGGAGTGAGTCCTGCTGATATGGTTTCAAGCCTTGGATAAAGCAAGCCTAAAACCAACTATCCCTTGAAAGTCTCAGTTTCATGATTCAATATATTTCCTTTTTCGGCTTAACCGGTTTGCATTAGGGTTTCTGTTCTTTGCAACCAAAAAGAGTCCAAACAAATGCGCAGAATGTCTACTATATCTGTCTCTGAGTTAGGTGCACATAACCTGGAGCCTGAAGTTTAGATATATGGGTAGCTAAATCCCAAAGATAACCCCTAATGGACCATGCCTCCTGTTACTGCTTTTGCTGAGTCCTCCCCTACGTTAAATCGAGGCTAGCCCTGTGACTTGCTTTAAGAATGTGACAGAAGTGATACTGTGCCAGTTCTGGGTCTGGGCCTTAAAAAGGCCAGATAGCTTCTACTTTCATGCTTTTGGGAGCCCTAAGATACCATGTATAAAGTGTGACTACCCTGATGAAGACACCACAGTTAAAACTACGTGGAGAGGAGGGAATCTCTGAGAATACAGGAAAAGAGACAGAGAGGGACCTTGGCATCCCCACATGCCATCTGAGCCCAGGCTTCCAGCTATCCTCACTGAGTCACCAGACATATGAGGCAAGACATTTTGGACATTCCAGCCCCAACTGCCACCACACTGCAGCCATGTGGGAGAACCCAAGGCAGTCCAGAGAAGAACCTTACAGCTGAGCTCCATTCAATCTGCTAAATCAAGAGAACTAATACGGTTGCTGTTTTAGGTACTACGTTTTAGTATAAGTTATTATACAGCAATAAACAGTGGAATAAATGTCTAGATCCAATAATTAAGTAGCTAAGCTTCAAGGGATGCAATCCAGCCAATTTTGCTTTCTCTTTAAAAAATTAAATTCTTGATAGATAAAAATTATGTTATATAATATTCATAAGTATTCACACAAATATTTATAAATATCAGAAATATATAATACAAATATAGAAATTAATATGATTTATAGATTATCCCACATATGATGTTATCTGTTATATAATTGACCAAGATACAGAGATGCAATGTAGGTCAAAACTTTAATAGTGAAAATAACATGCAAGACTCCAAACTTTGCTGTGTATTGACAGAAATAAAAACTAAAATTTACACTTCTATATTTCATAACGTATGTATGTATGTAGCAATCAGGATTCAAAGTTGCAGAGAGGGATTACTGAAAGGATGCTGGATTACTCCTAGATGAACTGGACAGGCTGCAGAATGAGATTAGAAAGTGAGCAGGAATAAACAAAGCTGGGCAGCAGCTGGGATCATGGCCAAAATCACTCCAGAATCATCAAAGATAGCTTCATGAAGGTACCACTGCTGCTGCTGCTAAACACAGAGCACCAAGTCTTGCTCTGCTGCCAGCAGAACTGATGTTGGCCATACCATGGCCACTGATGCTGCCGCCACCTTAGGTAACTGGAAGTTGTCACTGCTTTTGCTACTGCCTCACGGGGTTCTCCATGACCCCTGTACTTGGGGTCCCCAGCTGCCTGATCAGAGTTCAGAGGAGGTATGTCTGACTGGTCCGATGGGTCTGCATAGTAAGCAAGCCTGGATGGACTTTTGAGATGGAAAACGGACTCTACCTCACTCCAAGACCAGGTTGTGGGGAATTCCCTAAACACAGATTTAAAAAGAAGGTAGGAAAAAATTGACAAATGTCAACATTTCACTACAATTTTTCCTTTTAAAATGACTGGATTTTCTATTGATAGAGCAAAAGACATAGCTTCTTGCTTTCTTCTCCTTTTTGAATATTTTAAACTATTTAGAAAAACATACTAACTTCTTGAGAGCTATTTTAAGACAATTTCACCAGTCATTGTGTTACCACCATCTGTAAGAGTTCTGCTGAGACTTTGGGAACTGAGGTTTGTACTTGATGGTGGCCCCAGTCTCCTGTACTGTCTGGTCCAGCCCTCATCCTGGACTTGGACACCCTCCCACGCTGCTGCCATGCCAGGTCTGCCTGAGGTCCCACACCTCTTCATGTCTCTGTTGGCCCCATCAATGACTGTGGTCATTCCTAGGTATTTAGGTGCTGTGCTACAATCCTTTCTCATAATCTTCTTGGTCTTCTTTTGTTTATCCCTGCAGGCCTACTAAATAACATCTCCTTTCAATTTTCTCAGGGAATATAAAAATTCTCATACCTCCTTTAAACCCTTTCGACTAGGAATACCCTGTCAAGACTGTTTAACAGAGTCAACAAAAACGCTGAGAATGTGATATATTTTCTTGAAATATTAATAAATATATTACATTGTCATAAGGTATATAGCACAATGGCTAAGTTGCAGATAGACCTGGCTTTGAACCATGGTCCTGTCATGTACTAAGAGTGTAGACCTCAGATTATCTAATTTTTCAGAGACTGAGTTTTCCCATTTGTAAAATGAAAATGCTAATACCTAAGCACACTAGGTTAATATAAGGATGAAATGAGATAATGTGTGTAGAACACATAAGTACAGTGCCTTGCAGAAAGTTAGTGCTCAATAATAGTGACTATTAATAAGGTATATAAAATAACTATTTTAAGCAATTTGTTGTTACTACTTAGTCTTATGGAAAAAATGAAATGCTATGACAATTATAAAGATATAAAAACTCTACAACACAGGATGAAAAGAAAATGAGGGGTGATAGTTAATCATATATTCATGTTTATTCTGAGATATATTGAGTCACCAATTTTTCAAAGACAGAATACAATAAAATATATATAG
>RJWJ010022549.1:0-26751 GCA_004363605.1 Indri indri | reverse complement strand
TTTATTATTTCCAGGCATTTTTTTTTTATTCCTTGGGCTATCCTATATAGACATTAGGCCATCCACAAATAGAGTTTTATTATTCCTTTTCTAATCTACACATCTTTTATTTATTTTTCTTGCCTTATTGTAGGGGCTAGAACTTCCAGTAATATGTGGAATAAAAATGGTGACAAAAGACATCCTTTCCTATTTCCCAATTTTAGAGGAAAAACATTAAGCCTTTCACTATTAAGTATGATGTTAGCTGTAGATTTTTTTAAAAATAAATATTTATTAACATTTATGGACAAAACAACTCATACAATCTATCCTATATGCTAATGAACCCTCAGCTTTCTGTCCTTTTAGGTGCTCAAACCATCATCTTGCATAGAACATACACTAAAGGTAGACAAGACACAACATGAGAGGTAGATTCTATTACTCTTATGTTTGGCATCAAGGAAACAAGTAATCTTCACCATTTTTCAGATTCAGGATAATGTAGGGGTCAAGTCTCAGACACCATTCCTAAGTGTGAATCCTGCATAGCTTACTAGATTTTTTGATATACATATATATATATATATATACACACATAGTATATATATATATACATAGTATATACATATATATACACATAGTATATATATATATACATAGTATATATATATGCATATATAAACAGTATTTATTATTCAAGCCATTCGTAAGTATGCAATTCTCTTGCATTACATACATTGAGAATGTTGTATAATAAACACCACTATCAATACCCAAAACACTTTCTCATCCTCAAAATAAACACGGTAACCATTAAATAATAACTTCCTATGCTCCCTTTCACCAAACGCTTGGTAACTTCTACTTTCTGGCTCTATGAATTTGCCAATTCTATGTATCTCATACAAGTGGAATCATACAAATGTTTGTATTTTTATGCCTGGCTTATTTCATTTTGCATAATGTTTTCAAAGTACAATCATGTTGTAGCATATACCCAAATTTCATTCTGTTTTATGGCTGAATAATATTCCATTGTATGTATTAATATAAACCAACTTTGTTTATCCATTCATCTGTTTATAGACACTTGGGTTGTTTCCACCTTTTGGATATTATGAATAATGCTGCTATGAATATTTGTGTACAAATTTCTGAGTGGACCTATGTTTTCATTCCTCTTGGGTGTATTTCTAGGAGTGGAATTACCTGGTCATATGGTAACTATGTTCCTTTTGAGGAACTGCCAAGCTGTTTTCCATAGAGGCTGCACCATTTTCATTGCCTACAGCTGCACGTGAGGGTCCCAGTTACTTCATAACTTCACTTACACTTGTTATTTTCCTTTTAAAAACCATTATTATTACAGCCACTTTAGTGGGTGTGAAGTGGTATCTTATTGCAGTTTTAATTGGCATTTTCCTACTGACTAACATATCGAGTATCTTTTATTTGCCATTAGTATATCTTCTTTGGAGAAATGTTTATTCAAGCCCATTGCTGATTTTACAATTGAATTTTTCGTGTTGTTTTATGGAGTTCTTTATATATTCTGAATATTAATATCTTATCAGATATATGATTTTAAAATATTTTCTCTCATTTGATAGGCTGTATTTTCACTTTCTGATAGTGTCCTTTAATACACAAAAGTGCGTAATTTTTATGATGTCCAACTTACCTATTTTTTCTTTTGTTGCCTTCCTTTTTGATGTCATATCTATGAAATCATTGCCAAAGCCAATATTATGAAGATTTTCCCCAAAGCTGTCTTTTAAGAGTTTTATGGTTTTAGCCCTTAAGTTTAGGTCTTTCATTGATTTTGAATAAATTTTTGTACATACGTAAGGTAAGGGTCTGATTTCATTATTTTGCATGTGGATATACAGTTTTTCCAACACCATTTTTTGAAACAACTGTCCTTTCCCCATTCGAGGCCTTGGTACCCTTGTCAAAAATCCAAAGACAATGTATATGAGAGTTTATTTGGGAATTTTCTATTTTTATTCCACTGGGCTATATATCTGGCTTTATGCCTGTACCATATTGTTTTAATTACTATAATATTTTAGTAAGTTTTAAAGTTGGGAATTGTGAGTCCTCCAACTTTATTCTTCTTGTTCAAGTTTGTTTTGGCTATTCAGAACGCCTGGCAATTTCATGAATTTGAGGATCAGCTTTTACATTTCTGCAAAATAAATTGTTGGAATTTTCATAGGATTGCATTGAGTCTACAGATTCTTTGAGTTGTAGTGACATCTTACCACTATTAAGTCTTCCTATCCATGAACATGGTATATATTTCTATTTATTTAGATCTTCAATTTCTTTTAGAAATGTCTTGTGGTTTCCATGTACAAGTCTATCACTTCCTTGGTTAGATTTGGTTCTAAGTGTTTAATTCTTTTAGGTATGGTCATAAATGACATTGCTTTCTTAATTTTAATTTTTGCTTATTCATTGCTGGTATTTAACAATTGATGTTTATATGTTGATCTTGAACCCTGAAACTTTTCCAAATTCCTTTATTAGCTCTAGTAGCTTTCTTCTTAATTCTTTGGGATTCTCTATGTATAGGATCATGTCATCTGTGAATAGAGATAGTTTTACTTCTTTCTTTCCAACTTGGATACTTTTTATTTCTTTTTGTTATCTAATAGCCCTGCATAGAAATTTCATTAGAATGTTAAATGGCAGCAGTGAAAGCACGCAACCTGTCTTATTCCTGACATTAGGGGGAAAGCTTGAAATCTTTCACCATTGAGCATGATGTTTAGTGTGGGTTATTCATTAATACCCTTTATCGTGTTGAGGAATTTTTTCTCTATTCCTAGTCTTCTTAGAGATTTTTTAAAATCATAGAAGTATTTTGAATTTTGTCATATGCCTTTACTCATTAATTGAGATTATCATGTGGTTTTCTTTCTTTGTTCTATTAATGTGATTTATTACATTGATTGAGTTTCTTATATTGAACTATCCTTGTATTCCTAGAATAGATCCCTCTTGGTCATTGCTATAATTTGAATGTTTGCCACTTCCCACTCTTATATTAGAATTTAATTGCTATTGTAATAGTATTAGGAGGTGAGAACTTTAACAGATGATTAGGCCATGAGGGATCTGCCCTTACAATTGAATTGATACTATTATTATGAGAGTGGGTTTGTTATTGAGGGACTGGCTTCCTTATAAAAGAATAAACATTTAGCCCCTTTTTCTCTCTATCTCACCTTTGCTTTGACCTTCTGCCATGTGAGGCCTTCCACCATGTTGTGATGAAGCAAAAAGGTTCTCGCCAGATGCTGGCACCTTCATCTTGGACTTCCTACCCTCCAGAACTGTGAGAAAATAAATTTACATTCTTTATAAATTACCTAGTCTGTAGTATTCTTTTACAGCAGCACAAAATGAACTAAGACAGTCACAGTGAATAATCCATTTAACATGCTGTTGGATTCAATTTGCTAGTATTTGGTTAAGGATTTTAGCATTTATAGTCATAAGGGATATTTGACTATAATTTTCTTTTCTTATGAAATCTTTATATAGCTTTGGTATCAGGATAATGCTGGCCTTCTAGAATGATTTATAAAGTATTCTCTCCTATTCTACTCTTTGGACGACTCTGAGGAGAATTTGTATTAATTTTTCTTTAAATGTTTTGGTAGAATTCACAGGTAAAGCCATCTGGTCCAGGACTTTTCTTTATTGGGATTTTTTTATTCTATTTTATTATTATTTTTAGAGACCAGCCCATGTTGCCCAGGCTGGTCTTAAACTCCTGGCCTCATGCAATTCTCCCATCTCAACCTCCCAAGTCATTGGCACTACAGGTATGAGCCACTGAACCTACATCTTTGGGAGATTTTTGATTACTGATTAAATCTATTAATATTTACTTACAATAGGTCTGTTGAAATTTTCTGTTCTTGAGTTTGCTTAGGTAGTTTGTGTGTTTCAAGAAATTTGTCTATTTCTTCTAGGTTATCTGATTTGTTGGCATATAATTGTTTAAAATATTCTCTTATAATCCTTTTCATCTCTACGAGGTCAGTATTAATATTGATTTTAGTTATTTGCATCTTCACTCTTTCTTTCTTTGTCAGTCTAGCTAAAGTTTGTCGATTTTGTTAGTTTTTTCAAAGAACCAACTTTGGTTTCATTGATTTTTGATATCATTTTTCTATTCTCTATTTTTTTCACTTTAATCTGTAGTATTTCCTTCTTTCTGATAGCCTTAGATTTAGTTTGCTACTTTTTAGTTTCTTTAGGTTAAATGTTAGGTTATTGATTTGAGATCCTTCTTCTTTTTTAATGTAGGCATTTACAGCTATACATTTCCTTTTGAGTAATGATTTCATTCTATCACATAGGGTTGATATGTGGCATTTTCATTTTTGGTTCTCTGTAAGAATTTCTAAATTTCCTTTGTGATAATTCTTTGACCAATTTGTTGTTTAAGAGTGTGTTGTTCAATTTCCACCTATTTGTGAATTTTCCAGCTTTCCTTCTGTTATTAATTTCTATAACTTCAGTCTGATGTGCCAAGAAGAGATATTTTGCATGATATCTAGCTTTTAAAATCTTGATACTTGTTTTGTGGCCTAACATATGGTCTATCCTGGAGAATGTTTCATGTGTGGTTGAGAAAACTATGCATTCTGCTATTGTTGGGTGGAGTATTCTATATATGTCTGTTAGGTCTAATTGGTTTACTGTGCTCTTCAAGTCCTCTTTTTCCTTGCTTATCTTCTGTCTGTTTGTTCTATTCATTATTAAAAGTGAGATATTAAAATCTCAATCTATGTTTGTAGAACCACCTATTTCTCCCTTCAATTCTGTTCATTTTTGCTTCATATATTTTAAGGGTCTGTTATTAATTATGGAAATATTTATTATTATATAATCTTATTGTATTGAACATTTTATTGATATATAACCTCCTTCTTTTTCTCCTGTAAACTCTCAGCTTTAAAGTCTATTTTGTCTGGTATTAGACCCTAGGTCTCTTTTGGTTACTCTTTGCATGGAATACCTTTTTCTACACTTTTACTTTCAAACTGTATTTGTCTTTGGATCTAAAAGCGAGTCTCTTATAACAGCATGTGGTTGGATCATGTTTTTAAAAATTATTTCTGCCAATCTCTTTCTTTTGATTGTGTAGTTTAATTTATTTACATTTAAAGTAATTATTGATAAGGAGAGACTTACTTCTGCCATTTTGCTATTTGTTTTCTAAACACCTATGGCTTTTTTCCCCTCATTTCCAGCATTACTGCCTTCTTTTGTGTTTATTTGATTTTTTTTTGTAATGAAAGGTTTTTATTCCTTTGTCATTTCTCCTTTGTTTTGTTTTGTTTTGTTTTAAGAGACAGAGTCTTACTCTATTGTCTAGACTGTAGCACACTATACCTCACTGCAACCTCAAACTCCAGAGCTCAAGCGATCTTTCCACCTCAGCCTCCCAAGAAGCTAAGACTACAGGCATGTGCCACTACATCCAGCTAATTTTTAAGTTTTTTGTAGAAATGGGGTCTTACTATGTTTCCCAGGCTGTTCTCAAACTCCTGGGCTCAAGCAATCCTCCCACCTTGGCCTCCCAAAGTGCTAAGACTACAAGTATGAGCCACCATGCCCAGCCAAAAATTCTTTAAAATATATTTATTTATATTTTATAAGGAATTTATGTAAGAACATATAAAAACACAACAGAACACTTGTAGGCCACTTTACACAACTAAATAGGCAATAATAACATACATATTTCTGCAAACATAAACACTCGGGTACACTAATGACAGTTGCATGGGTAAACAGTTATAAGCAGATGCACTCTATTCATAAAGAAAGAGGTCAAAAAGGGAAATGTATAATGCATATCACTATGGTTGGTAATTGTTGCACTCAGCTTTATAATTGTGGTCATCTGAAACACCAAGAGTGATAACCTAAGTCTTTTGATGAAATCAATCACAACCTGTGATGGATCACCAGAGCATACGTTGCCCAAAGAGCCAAGATCTTGACCAACATCACCTTTCACAAATAAAGATGTACAAGAAGACATCTCTTCATTTATTAAGGAAGTTTCCATGTTTTTATGTACATGTACAATGATTACACACAAAGACAACATTGTGATAATGCACTTTTGTGCATCAGATTTCCGACATTCAAGGCAGCAGAAGAAAAATATGTCCCAGCTTTCAGACAGAGACCAATTCACCTTCTGTGTTTGTTCTCTCCAGGCAACTGGATGATTGGATAGTGTCTGCTACCATTGAGGCAGATCTTCTCTACCTAGTCTGCTCAGACACATGCTAATCTCCTCTGGAAACACCCTAACAGATACACCAAAATAATGCTTTACCAGATTCTTAGGTATTCCTTAATCCACCTAAAATTAAGTTCACAAGTCCATCCCTTGTCAATTTGACACCCATGCACATCTCCTTAAATCAGGTTTAACTTTTAAATAGAGGTGATAACAAGGTAATAGTTCCTTCTAACATAATGCAATTAACATGATGCAACTATCCTGCATATAACCAAAAACGCACTAATCCTTTCCCCAGAATTTGGCTTTTGGGATTTCAACCTTCAGGATTTTAATCCTGTGGGATTGTGATTTTCTGGATTTTAGATGTTAAGAGTTTTTAGGCTTTAGGGATTCAGATCTTTTGGGATTTTAATATTCAGGATTATGGCATTTGAGATTATATTTTTGGGGATTATAATCCAAGCCAAAGAAAAAATGGATTTACAAACTGAAATTACAATAATACCAGCTTTTATAATTGCCCATGGATTTGCCATTACCAAAGATCTTTATTTCTTCATGCAGCTTTGAGTTACTATCTAGTATCCTTTTATTTTACCTTATAGGACTTTGCAGGGCAGGTCTAATGATAACAAACTCCCTCAGCTTTTACCTGGGTATGTCTTAATTACTCCCTCATTTTTGAAGAACAGTTTGCCAGATATAGAATCTCAATTGAAAATTTTTTTCTATCAGCCCACTGAATATCAACCCACTGCCTTCTGGCCTCCAAGATTTCTTCTTATTTTTTTAAAATAATTTTTATTTCAAAATGTAAATTGTTCTTATTGCATGAATGAATTGTATTAATATAAAGCTGAAGTTGGGGCGTTTAGTGTGCCTGTCCCAGAATAGTATACATTGCACCCAATAAGTAAGTTTTTATCCCTCACTCCCTCCTACCCTCCTACTTTCCAAGTTTTCTGTTGAGAAATTAGCTCATAAGATTATTAAAGGTCCCTTTTATGTAATGAATTGTTTTTCTTTTGCTGCTTGATAGATTCTCTCTTTGTCTTTCAGCAGTTTGGTTACAATATGTTGCAGTGTGGGTCTCTGAATTTATCCTACTTGGAGTTTTTTGAGCTTTCTCGGATTTGTAGATTCATGTCTTTCATCAAATTTGGGATTTTTTCAGCCATTATTTTTTCAAATATTTTTCTGCCCCACTCTCGCTCTCTTCTCATTCTGGATTACCACAATGTATGTATGTATGTAATGGTCTCCTTGATGGTGTCTCATGGGTCCTTTAAGCTCTATTTGATTTTTTTCCATCTTTTTAAATTTTTGGTCCTCATTCTTGATAATTTCAACTGTTCTATCTTCAAGTCCTGATTCTTTTTTCTGCCTATACTCGAATCTGCTTTTGAACTCCTATAGTAAATTTTTATTTTACCTCCAGAATTTCCTTTTGGTTTCTTTTTATATTTTCTATCATTTTATTAATATTTTAATTTGTTCATATATTGTTTTCCTGTCTGTCTATGTCTTCCTTTAGCTCCTTGAGAATCTTTAAGCCAGTTGTTTTAAAGTCTTTGTCTAGTAAGTCCACCATCTGAACTTCCTCAGTGATAGTTTCTGTCAATTTATTTTGTTCTTTTGAATGGACCATACTTTCCTGTTTCTTTATATCCTCTGTGATCTTTTTGTTGAAAACCAGATGTTTAATGTGGTATAAATCATATAATACAGTAACTCTGAAAATCAGATTCTGCCTCTTCCTCAGAGTTTGCTGGGTTTTGTTTTGTTTTTGTTTTACTGTTGCAGGGTGTCTCTGTACCAGGCATCAGTGTCAAATGAAAGTTTGAGGTCTTCTTTGGTCTTTTTTAAGTCTGTGCATCTTTCCCTACTCATGCATGTTGGCTTTCTAATTCTCCCATGTATGCAGTTGCTTTTGAATGTCCTAATCCTTAAATGTCTACAACTCAAAAGGGTAAAAAGGGAAAAAAAATGCAGGTGCTGCTTCTTTAAATTCCTTGAAAGGCACTTCAGACAGTGGTGTTGAAACAATGGCAGCCAGCCTCTGTGCTTGTGCATCAGTGATCAAAAACACCAATCAGCAATCAGAACACAAAATCCCAATATTTGAAGGACAAGATCCTTATTTTTCACTCTAGCTCCAGCAAGATGCACCAGGAATAAGGGTATTATCATAGTTTATAATTTTTAAGAATTTGGTCTATTTCTTTTTAGTTAAATTTATGAGTATAAAGTTTTTTATTGTTTTCCCTTATCGTTCTTCTAATGGTGACAGAATCTGTTGTGATAATCCATTTTATTCTTGATATTGGTGATGTGTGTCTTGCCACTTTTTATCATTGTCAGTCTTGTGAAAGTTTTATTTTGCTGATTTTAAAAATAATTCTCCTTTTATTGATTTTTTTGTATCATCTTCTCATTTTTTTAAATTTTATTTATTTCTGTTTGCATCTTTATTATTTCCTTCTCCTTGTTTCAGATTTATTTTGCTCTTCCATTCTAATTTCTTGAGGTATTAATTTAGATTATTGATTTGGAGTCTTTTGCTTTTTCTAATATATTTTAGTGGTTTAAATATCCCCTGCACCACTTCCATTGCTACATGTCACATATTTTGAAATGTTGCATTTCATTTTTCACTCAGACTTATGAGTGTTTAAAAACTTCCTTTAAGATGCCTTCTTAATCTCATAGATTATTTAGAAATGTGTCGTTTAATTTCCAAGTATTTGAAAATTTTCCTGTTATCTTTCTTTTAATATTTCTAGTTTTCACTGAAAGAACATATAGGTGAAAAAATATTTCTAATTTGATTCCATTATGATTTGAGAACACATTCTGAGTGATTTCAATTTTTTCTAAATTGTTAAGGCTTGTTTTATGACCCAAGATATTTTCTATCATAGTGAATATTCCATGGGCACATGAAAATATTGTGTATTCTGCCCTTGGTGGGTGGAGTATTCTGTAAAAGTCAATTAGATATCCTTGCTTAAGGCATTGTTCATGTTCTCTATATGCTTGTTGATTTTCTACCTAGTAGAAAATACTTCTATCAAGCTATTTGTGTTGTGTGTTGTTGTATTCAACTATAATTGTGGATTTGCTTATTTCTCCCTTTGGCTCTAACAGTTTTTGTTTCATGGGTTTGGAAAGATACGCATAAAAATTTAATGCAGAAACATTTAGGATTGCCATATCTTCCTAGTGGATTGATCCTATTATATTTATCAAGCTGTAATGTCCCTCTTTGTCCATAGTAAATTTTTGGTTCTCAAGTATAATTTATTTGATATTAATATAGCCACTCTGCTTTTTTAATTAAAAATTAATGTTTGCATGATATATCTTGTTTCTGAGGGTAGACAATTAACAAATAATTTTTCTAAAGATTGTGAGTGTCCTTTGAAACTGTTATATATTCTTTTTAAAAATGTTCTGTTTGTATTTGCAAAGATTTGATTTTTTAAATTAAGAGTTTATTTTTTCAAAGACTTTTAGATTTACAGATAATTGAGCACATACTACAAAGAATTCCCACACGCCTTCATTCTTCAATCCCATCTTCCCCTTATCAATGTCTCAGATTAGAGTGGTACATTTGTTACAATTGGTGAACCAATATCCACACATTATTTTAACTAAAGTCAATGGTTTACATCAGGATTCACTCTGAATAGTAGTTTTCTGGGTTTTGACAAATGTATGCTGTCCTGTGTCCGTCATTACAATATCACACATAATGTCACACAGAATTCACTGCTCTAAAAGTCCCCTGATTTTTACCTATTCATCCTTCCTCTTCTCCTCCCAAATCTCTGGCAACTTCTAACCTCCTCACTGTCTCCACAGTTTTGCCTTTTCCAGAGTATTATATAGTTGAAATCATATAATATTTAGCCTTTTAAAACTGGCTTCTTTCATTTAGCAAAATGCATTTCAAGTTTTTCCATGTCTTTTTGTGAATGCATAGCTCATTTCTTTTCATTGCTGAATAATATTCCATTGCATGGATTTATAACAGTTTGTAAAACTCATTTGGGTAAATAGTGTGCCTAGAAGCACATTTGGGAAAATACTGTAAATTTGGGTAAATACTGTACCTAACAGCACAATTGCTGGATTGTATGGTAAGATTTTGTGTAGTTTTATATGAAACTGGAAAACTTTCATTCAAAGTGGCTGCACCATTTTGCACTCCTACCAGCAATGAGTGAGAGTTCTTGTAGTTCTACATCCTCACCAGTATGTGGTATTTTGTCAGTTGTCTGTATTTTAACCATTTTAATAGATGTGTAGTGCTATCTTATTGTTGTTTTAATTTTAATTCATTTGATGTTAAGCATCTTTTCGTTTGCTTATTTGCCATCTGTATATCTTCTTTGGCAAGGTGTCTGCTCAGACCTTTTGTTCATTTTTCAGTTGGATGGTTTGTTTTCTTATTGTTGGGTTTTAAGCATTCTTTGCATATTTTGGATGCAAGTCATTATCAAATAGGTGTTTTGCAAATATTTTCTCTAAGTCTGTTACTTGTCTTGTAATTTTCTCAACAGTAACTTTTGCAGAGCAGAAGTTTGAAATTTTAATGTATTTTGAAGATCTGTTGTTTAGCACACAAGCATCTAGAATTGCTATATCTTCTTGATGAATTGCTACTATTTATTATGATGTAATGTCCCTTTTTGTCCTTAGTAATGTTTTGGCTCTCAGGTCTAATCTATCTGATGATATTAGTACAACCACTTTTGCTTTCAAAAAATTAATATTTCAATGGCATATCTTTTTTCATTCTTTTTTTTCCAGCCAACTTATGTCATTGTGTTTGAAGTTTATTTCTTGTGGGTAGGATGTAGTTGGGATTTTTCTAATCCACTTTCATGACCCATGTCTTTTTATTGTTACATTTATACAATTTACCTATAAATGCTTATTAATATGTTGGGACTTAAGAGTGCCCTTTTATTATTTGTTTCTCTTTTTTCCCTCTAATTCTCATTTGTCCGATTCTTTTTTCTTGCCTTTACATGGATTACTTGAACTTGTGGAAATCCATTTTGATGTGTTTTCAAATATTTTATTACTTTGTATAGTTTTCTTAGAGGTTCTCTAGATATTATCATATACATATGTAATGTATGATTCTCTAGGTATGACCATATGTACACATACATGTGTTCCTTCATCTGAAAATGCTTTTATTACCCCTTAATTCTTGAGGATAGCATCACTAGATAGGATTTGAGGTTGCCAGGTGTCTCCTTCGAGCATCTGAACAACATTGTGACACTTCCTTCTGGCATTCATGGTTTCAGATGAAAAATCTGCTGTCATTTGACTTGATTTTTCTTTGTAGGTAATCGATTTATCCCTGGCTCTTTTAGAGATTTTTTTCTTTATATTTAATTTACAGAAGATTAATTATGACGTGTCTTGGAGTTATAGACTGAATGTTTGTGTCCTCTCCAGATTCATGTGTTGAAGCCCTAACCCCCAATGTGATGGCATTTTTAGGTGGGCCTTTCAAAGGTAATTAGGTTAAGATGAGGTCATGAGGGTGGGGCCCCCATGGTGGAATTAGCACCCTTATGAGAAAAGAAAGAGAGGTCAGGGTGCTCTTTTTCTCTCCCTCTCTCTCTCTCTTTCTCTCTCTCTCTCCTTCCCTGCCTCCCATTCCTTCCTTCCCTTCCCCTTTCTATCTCCTTCTCCCTCTCTCTTTCTCCACCATATGAAGACCCAAAGAAAAGCAGATACCCACAAACCAGGAAGAGGGCCCTCGTTGGAAACTGAATCTTCTGCCACCTTGATCTTAGACTTCTCATCCTCCAGAGCAGTGAGAAATAAACACCTGTTTTTTAAGCCACCAAGTAAGTATATGATATTTTGCTGTGGCACCCTGAGCTGACTAATACAGTTGGTGTGGATTTCTTAGGTTTATCTTATTTGGGATTCATTCAACTTTGAAAATCTATAGATTTATGTCTTTAAGCAAATTTAGGAAGTTTCGGCCATTATTTCTTTAAATATGTTAGCTGTCGCACATTTTCTCCCCTCCTGCAGGGACATCAGTGACAAGTGTTAAAGCCTGTTTTATCCTTTCACGAATACTTGAGGCTCTATTTTTTTCAGTCTGGTATCTCTTTATTATTCGGGTCAAATAACTCCTATTGATCTGACTTCAAGTTCACTGATTCTATCTTCTTTCATCCCCACTAATCCACTAAGTCCAATCAACAAGCTAATTCAGCTATTGTATTTGTCAGATTAGTTATCTGTCCACAGAGGTGACGGTATTAATAGTGTAAAAAAGTTTCTCAAATTGTGTTTTGCATAGTAATGAGATCACTCAGTTCCTCAACTGTGCATAGATGGGGTGATGATAGTGTCTCTCAGTTCCTCATCTTGCATTGGGGTGATGGTGTGGCTCACTTGTTTTTCTCTGTTTTGAATGACAGTAGTAGTACCACTCGATTCCCTGTCTGCACGTTGACATGACAGCAATATCACTCAAGATTTTGTTCGTACACTAGGTAAACAGCAGTATCAGTCACGTCTTCACCTGTATTTGACATGACCATAGTATCACTCCATTCATCATCTACTCCTTGATATGTTAACAGAATCACTAAGTTTATGAGTCCATTGGAGTGATTATAATATCACTGTTTTTCTCATCTGCACATTATGCTGATAGGGGTATCATTTGGTTCATAATCTATACCTTGGGGTAATAGTAAGATTATTTGGTTTCTCATCTACATATTGGGACAGTAACAGGATCACTCCATGTCTCATCTGTACACTGAAGTGATAGTAGGATAACTCATTTTCTCATCTATACAGGTTGAATATCCTTTATCTCAAATACTTGGAATCAGACGTATTTTGGATTTTTTTCGATTTGGGAATATTTGCATTATATACTTACTAGTCGAGCATCCTGAATCTGAAAATCCAAAATCCTAAATGCTCCAATGAGCATTTCCTTTGAGCATCATGTTGGCACTCAAAAAATTTCAGACTGGATTTCAGGTTTTCAGATTTTGGATACTCAACCTGTAGTACAATCACTGGTTTCTCATCTGCCTACTAGGTTGAGTGGTATTACTCAGGTTATAGCCATATCATGGGGACCAGCATCTGTACAATGAGGTAGTAGCAGGATCATTAATTTCCTCATCTGCGTATTTAGTAATAGTGTCACTAGATACTGTATCTGCACTTTAGGATGATAGCATCAATCAATTCATCACCTGTGTTTGGGATGGTAGTAGCATCACTGGTTTCTCACCTGTGCATTAGGCTGTTAGTAGGATCACTCAGTATGTGGCCTGTACAGCCAGCTGATAGTGGGATCTCCAGGACCCTGTATGTAGAGTTGGGTAATTGCTGTATTACCCTGTTCTTCGTCTGTGCACTCTGGCAATCATGGTATCACTTGGGTCCTCCTTGTATTTTCGGTTGAGAGTAGTATCATTTGGTTCCTTACCTGTGCGCTGGGCTTGTGCTGGATCTCACTACCTAGTTTAGGGCGCTGTGATATTCTATTGTCCAAACAGCATGACTTGTCTTGAAGCAATTTTACAAATAGAAGAGACATTTCCCACAGAGAGACAATGCACTTAATCTAAAAATCTATTACATCATAGTCTTGATAGCCCAAACACTTCACTCAAGTTCATTTACATGACTCGGTAAATTCATCTTGTTCTAAAGATCATCTATGGAAAATTGGTCAACAATCTACACATTTTTACAAGTAGCCCTAAGTCAGAGGTCTGCAAAATACCTCAGCTGGTGGGGAATCATGGCTCAGAGAGGGGAGCTAATTGTAGAAGTGACATGCTGGCAACAGAAGCCCCCCAAGGGAGATGGCTGTGGGTTTCCAGGGTTTGAAGGTGGTGTTCAGAGGCAGTGAGATGTGAGTGCTGCTGTGTGCACTTGGGCAGTTACCCACTTCCGTGAGCCCCCCTCTTCTGCCCACCTGTGCAGGGATTCCAGGGATTTTATTCTGGGTGGGCACATCTGAGAACACCCCTGGCTTTGAGTTGCCTCCTGGGGAAGTCTTTCCTGACTGCCTCTCCCTGGCAACCTGGAGCCTCCTGCTGTTCCAAGAGCCCATTGCAGGCCCCAAGTTTGGGTCTGTTTGCAGGTCTAACTCCCCCCTGGACAAGACCGGGGGCTCCATGAGGGCCACATCTCAACCAGGGGTTGCGGGGCTGGTTTCCTCCATGGTAAAAAAGGGTGAGCTCACGGGAAGCTGTAATGGCCTCCCATGGAGCCAGGCCAGCCAAGCCTCAAAGGAGGCTACTCGCAAGGGCTATGCATCCAGTGGTCAGCAACTGCCTCTTCCAGTTGACACCTCTTCTGAGTCAGGAAGATGCACCAGCCAAGCCCTTATCTGTCCCCTCCTGGCCATGTGTCACCTCACTCTGACCTCAGTCCCCCCACCTGCAAAATGGGGTCATAATGACATGAGAGAATGCACAGGAAGTGTTTAGCACACAAGAAGGGCTTAATCACCATCAGCTGTCATTGTGGTTGTCATCATCCCCCCTCCCAGGGGCTGAGGTAGCCCAGGGTCCTGGCACCTGCAGGTGTGAGAGGTGCTGACCACTCCTGTCAGCCCTTGGGGGCACAGGGGCAGCAGTGGCAGGCGGCCAGACTCACAGTTAATCAGGAGCTGACAAACAGCAGGGCCACGGGGGTGCTGTCTCCAAAGCTGCCCCTTGCAGGCTCTTGAAGCGGCAAGTGTTTACATGCTCAGAACAAGTGTCCCAGGGCCTGCACTTTATCAGGCATGGGCAGCCCCAGCTTCGTCCCCAGTCAAAACGATATGAGGGCAACGTACCAGGAGAGACCCCAGCCCCAGGGCAGGATGGGGACAGCTCTGCTCTCTCTGAGGACCAGATGCCCCAGGCATCAGGCTGCAGGGGACCCTCTCAGACAGTGGCATCGGGCCCAAGAGGGGCAGTGGAGTGGGACAGTCCCAGCACCAGCGTTGGCTCTGCCACCCTGTCTGTGACCAGCCTAAGCCTCAGGGTCTTGGGCTGCACAAGTGCCCACCTCGCAGGCCTCATGTGGGATTTGTTGCGGTGGGAGGCCAGGCCTGGCAGATCAGGGTTCTCCACTTTCCCTCCACTTTGCACAGGGCAGTAGTAGCAGGGGCAGTAGTGGTGAGGCCAGCCAGCCTCATGCAGTAGTTTCTAGGTCCCAGGCCCTGCTTTGAAGCCTCTTATATAACACATTATTTGGTTGAATCACAAAACCCCATGAGGCAGAAGTGCATAAATATTATCATTTTCAGAAGAAGACACGGGCTCCGGGAGTTGCAATCTCTCCCTGGGGTCCCACAGCTGCCACTTTTGAGCCTTGGCAGGTGTGTTGGCCTCTGTCACTCAGACAGGGACTGGCTTGAAGATTCAGACAAAGAAAGCAAGGCTCGGAAAGGTCAAGCAGCCCCCCGCCCGCCGCCCCCCGCCACCTCGAGCGTTGTCAGAGAGAGCAGACAGAAGAGGCTGGGCCAGGACCGAAGCCCACAGCCTGTTCTGTGGACTCCAGAGAAGGGGGTCCCTGGCTGCTCAGACCACTTCAGGTCTCATGCAATCAGCCCTGCAGGAGCGGCAGTCACTGTTGCAGAAACAGCCCACCACACCCACCCAGTGCTGGCCCGCTGCCGTCCTGGAGCCTCTCGGGTTTCTCTCCACCCTCCCTCAAAGCTCACATGTCCTCCAGGGAAAAGGTCATGTGCTCGGTGTCCTCTCTCCTTGTGATGGGACCTACTCTGTGTCCACGGGGTGACCCTGCTTGCTGGAGAAAGTCTGGAATCACATCATCATCTACGATCTGTGACATCCTGGAGCTGAATGTGGCCTCAGCCCCTCCCTGACCTATCACTGCCACCGCGCTCCCGCTTCTCACCAGGCTACTGGCTCACCCATCGCCAGCCTGGGGCTGGCAAAGCCAGCAGCCTCTGCCCGTCAGGCCCTGCCCTTTGGGACCGTGGACAGCCCTGTCCTCCCCGAACCTGCAGGTCCCATCTCTGTGACAGGGAAGGCAAGGAAAAGACCTTGCTGAGTTGTTTTCATCTTCACAGCAGCCTACAACCCAGCAGGCACTCAGTTGTGTGGCTCTGGGAAGGGGTAAGTTCTTTGCTGAGGTGCTCTGTGACCCTGGGAAAGTTAATTAGCCTGTGTCTCAGTCTCCTCTGTAAAATGAGGGTGATAAGAGTGCCTTCCTCAAAGGGTTGTTCTGAGGATTCGATGAGCTACTATATGTAAATGGACTACAGAGCTGGACACAACAGGCATTACATAAGTGCTTCCTGTCACTACAGTGACTCTTATCTGTACCTTTGGGTGCGGTTGTGATTAGCTCTGAGAAGTGGAATAGACCTGGACTCACCTCCCCTCCCTGCATGGTGCCTACTGGGGCTCTTCTGCCTGCTTCTCCCTCAGCTGTGAGCCGAGTGCCCATGTCTGCCTGCCCTAGTCAGTAGAAGGGCCACCTGGGCCTGCATCACACCTAATGAATGAACCTCGGCCGCACCTCCATCTCGTCCTGGGCAGCGGGCCTCCGGGGCCAGCCCACAGCTTCCCGGTGACCTCCACTCCACTCCCGCCAAGCACCAAACCTGCTCTGGGCGATGATCAGCTCACACCATCCAGGAGGCAAGGCCACTTCTGTCCAGGTCCTGCAGTGACCAACTGGGTGAGACTGGCCGGCCCCTCCCCAGGGACACCAGTCTGCTCCCCTGCCAATTGCACTGCAACCTCCCAGGCAGGGTGGATTGACACGCCACATCACACAGTAGAACCTTAAACCGGACAGTCACCCACAGATGGGCTGTTGGAATTTCTGAACCCTCCCCTCCCACGTGTCCCTCCTCTGTGTCCCCTCCCCCGCCCACTGTCCCCTTGTCTGTGGAAAGCAACTGGTGGTTGTGTTTAAGCGAGTAATTTGGCCCCTGTTTAAGGAGAGGAAGCAATAACAGCGGCCGTAATTGTCCAAATTACTGCTGCTCCTTCGAGTTTGACATCTGCCTAATGACAGCGGATGGAAACCTGACCCATGGCCACAGGCAGTGGGCAGTGACGGCCGCTGGGAGCAGGGAAGAGCCTCCCCTAAGCTGGCTGAGCCCCTGCTGGCCAGCACCTGGGGCTTCCGAGCCGTGTCCATGGATCCTCGCGACTGCACATGAAGAAAGAGCCCGCCTCATCTCAGACTCAGACACCACAGCCCAGAAGAGCAGCGACTGGCCCCACAGCCACGGAACGTGGCTGGGCTGGGAGTGGGAGAGAGACTGTTCACTGTTTGTCATTTGATATTTTTTGAATTTTGAACCAGGGGTTGCATTATTAATTCAAAATTTAAAACAAACAAGACGGTCCCCCTTCAGCTCTGGCTTTGATCTCTCCTTTCAGTCAGAGACGCCTGCTGTATACTGGCATCCAGGTGAGCGGTGTGGGGCTCTGCTGTCTCCGGGGACACATGGCCAGGACCTCCCTGTAAGGACACAGGGCATGAACACAGCCTCACTGTGCTGACCATCCCCTCTGAAGGCTCTTGAGGTGGGCGGGCCCAGGAGCTCCGAGTGGTGGATTTCACGGACTCTAAATTCGGGGAGAACCTACCCGGCATGTTCACTCTATGTCAAGTACAGACCGAAATGGGCCCAACAGGAACCCACTGCCATTTGTCATCACCAAAAAGCAGGGCTGTTGGCATCAAGGACTTTCCAAGAAAGGACTGTGGTAATGCCTTTAGGACCTGCCGGGTGTGAACCCAACTCTCATGGCTTAAGGACAGTGGGGCAGATTGGCCCCGAGTGGAGAAGTCAGGAGGGGGGTTGCTGCAGATGCAGCAGGTTTCCGCGACACCCTTGGGAGGGTCTAGCTCACCAGCCCTCAGCTGCATCCCTCAGGCATTCTCCAAGCTCAGGCAGGAGGTGTGTCTTTGGAGACAAGGAGAGGGGAAGGCCGCAGAGTGCAGGGGGTCAGAGCCCTTAAGGAGCGCCCCACAGCTCGGAAAGTGCCGGAGCCCCAGCTCCCCCACCCACATGATCAGGCTTCTTTGGGGCTGCAGGGGGCTGAAACCACTGGCTTCTCAGGGGTTCTCAGAGGATTAGGGCCCCATGGTCAGACCCCTGCATGTGGGGATCCTAATATTGATTCTGGCTCAGTGGGATGGGGCTCGGCATCAGGCTTAGGATGGTACAAAAAAGCTAAAGAATATTCTGTTTCCTCCACTCCTGACTGGCTCATAACCCAAACCTCTTTATCTGCTTTTCCAAGGAACTCTGAACTCCACGTGGGACCTTGCCTGGCACTGGGAGGGTCAGGCGAGTGCTACTGATCAAATGCTAGATCATTTCCCATTTCCTTTTCCAGGAGGGATTTCTTTATTCATCCATTTAGCAGGTACTTAATATCTGTCAGCCAATGGGCCAGGGGTGCAAACGATTCTAGACTTACAGCCAAATGTACATAGGTTTGCAGCCAAAACTCTGCTCCTTTGCTATCTTGAGCAGAACTGTTCACATCTTGTGCCTCAGTTTACCCCTCTACAAAATGGGAATAATAATGCTGATATTGCAGGGCTGCTGTGAGGGCATGTTGAGTCCCCAGCCTTTCATGGGGCCTTGGGCTCTTCCTGTAGGAAAAGGCCCTGGGGAACTTCCATTCTATGGGTCCACTTACCTCCTGTGCCTGGAGTACACTGCATGTTACCTCGCCCGTACGTTTGGGGGCTGGGGAGTGCCCCAGAGCTGCAGGGTCACAGGCTGATGGACTGGGGGGATCCTAAGATGCCAATATGGTGGAGGAGCTGAGCAGACCTGGGTGTCGGCTAAAGAGAGGGCACCAGGCCTGTGAGGACCAATGTCAAATCCCCTGACCCTGGACACTCAGGGGCCTTTTCTGGCAGGAGTCCTTGGTCCCGGCTTTGCTATCCCCTCCCCACTGTGTGGCTTTTGGTGGCCCCCAATACTCTGAGCCTCCAGTTGTCACGTGTGAGGTGGGGACTCCATTCCTGGTCCACTGCAGACCTGGGAGACAGGGACAGAGCAGGGAGGGAACGAAAACATTAGTGAGCACCTACTACGTGCCAGCCCTGGGGTAAGGGGCTGCACTGACCCCCACACCTAGCACAACAGGCAGAGAGTCACAGGGAGGTGGGGCCAGCCTCTGAGCCTATGTAGAGGGGGTGGTGCTGCTCGACTGCGCCCTGAGGACAGCCCGATGTGGTGACAAACTGGGCGATCCTCAAACCTAAGCTCAGATTTTGGCCCACAGCCCAGCTAGGGGTGCTCCGGGGAGCACACGCCTGGGGAGCTGGGCTAGACCCCTCACTGACCCGGCCTCACCCACCAAGTGTCCCCAAAAACCAGCTTGAAGGGCCTAGTAAGTTGCCGTCTGCAGGCTTCCTGCAGAGGAGGACGGGGCGAATGCGGGCAACGGGCCCCCAAGCTGCGACCAAGCCCCACCCCACGCTCCCTCAGGCTTGCTCAAAGCAGCCGCTTCTCCAGCCACTTGCTAAGAGCCTTGGGTCCTTCCTTCCGGCCTCGGGGCAGCCGGGGCCTCAGAAAGAGCATTAAAACGTCTGGATGACACTCGTTCACCTTTATTATATACAGAGGCCCCTCATCTCCTGCCTCTCAAGAGCGCCTCTCTGCCAGCGTTTATCTGCGGAGGAATGTGTGAGGCGGCGGGCGGAGCCTCCGCCTGCCCTCCCGCCCGCCATCCATCAGCGCCCCGGCCGCGGGGCTCGGCGGCGTGCGCGCCCGGGACCGCCGGCGCACGCGTGCCTCCCGCAGCCGCGCACGCGTGTCCCTGCAGCCGCGCAGTGGGGACGGGCAGTGCGGCCGGCTGCTGCGAGAGGGCCGAGGGAGACAGGCCTGGGGGCTTCGCCCGCTCGCCTGGCGGGTCCAGGGCGGGGCAGGCTGGCGACCAGCGGGGACCCGTTGAGGGGGTCCGGTGGGGGCGCCGCGGCATTGGGCGTGCAGGGCTCCCAGCCATGCCCAGCGTCGTATACTCTCCCCGGGGCGACATCCCGTCAGCATCCGCTCCGACCGGCACTGCTTCCTACAAAATCGTAAAGCGACTTTGCTGGCTCCGTGTAGTCTGACTTTCCAAGAAGGCAAGGCCCATGGGAGACGCGGGACAGTCACACCCACTTTGTAAAGCACGGCCCTGCACGGCCACGAGGATGTAACGGGGTGCCCCGTGACGCGGTCCCTCGCTCTGAGCGCCCGCCCGCCCTGCGCAGACGCCAGTTTACAGCCTGGCTCCCGCTTTGCAGGGCAGGTGCGATTCACAGACCTCTGACGTCCCTCAGCCCTGACTCCTACTTGCTTCCCCGTTCACGCATCTGAGCGCCTCCTGATGTCTAGTGTTTGCAGGCCTCCTACACGTTTGTATATGGAAACACACCTTTTAAAAAATTAAGTGTTAATTTCCTTTTGTGTCTCCCTCAATTGCAGTTGAGGTGTTGTGTGGTAACAGGAAGTCAGAAAATGCGTCAGCAGCTGCGTGCTGCTTCTGACCCGGCAGGTGGGCCGGCTGAGGGGTCCGCAACTTTCTCCCCCTTCCCTCGCTCCTCCCTCCACGCCCCAGCTTGCAGCCTTGGGGGATTCACTGCATGGGGGCTCTGTCACCGTCATCCCTCCTTGTCACCATGACAGACTCCCCTTCTTGCCTCTCCGGCAGGAGCAGAAAGGGAGCAGCCGCCTGGCGGTGGCACCGCCCCATGAGCACCGTGCGTGCTGAGCTCTCATGCATTTACCGAACACACATTTGGGCACCTGTTTTGTGCCAGACTCTACTCTAAGTAGCAGACACATGTGTGAGCAAACAAGCCCAAGCTCTGAGCTCCCCGAGCCGGTGTTCGGGTGAGGAAGACCAAGAGGAGACATCTAGACAGAAAATGGAATCATTTAAGAGAGAAGAGCTCTGAAGAAAGTCACACAGGTCACAGGTCATAGGCTGAAGGTCAGCGACTCTAACTGAGGTGGTCCAGGAGGGCTTTCTGGGGAGGTGATGTGGGTCAGAAATGTGTGACACAAGCTAGAGCCAGGACCCACACAGCACCGGGGGTGCAACTGCTGCCTTCCTCAGGGTGCTGGGCCAGGGACTCTGCAGTGCTCCCGGCCTTTTTGCTTATAGGCACAAAGTGGCTTCCAGAGCTCCAGACATCACATGCGCACAGGACCATAGCCAAAAGCAAGGATGTGGAGTGTGTATGTCTGGAGCTGGAGGTGGCATCTAGGACAGCCTCTCTTCTCATGGAAGAAAATCTCTCTCAGATACCCTCTTCCCAGGGAGTTTTTCTACATCTCATTGGCCAGAACCACCTGCCCCTCTCTCAGCCTCCTTGGCTAGAAAGTAAAGTGGGGGTCTGGCTCTTTTACTCTTTCCGTGAGAGTGGGGAGAAGACGAGGGGCTGGCTGTGAGTGTGGGCTAGACACTCTTCCAGGCAGGACCTCTCAGAACCTGTGATTCTCCCCTTGGATCTCCAGGCATTTTCCAAAGATCTGTGACTCTTTTTCTCCCAGAGCATCTCATGGGACTTCGTTCTGAGGACCACTTCTCTGGGGAAATGCCGCGGAAGGTGGCAGGAGCTCCCACGTACTCTTCTCAGGGGCATAGCTGGCGGGGTCTGGGTTTGAGATGGGTTCCCTCGGGTGCCGACATGCAGGACGGCCTGGAGCCGGGCGCCCAGGGAGAAGGCTGGGAGCCCAGGGAGGAAAGGCCCCGGGAAGAGGTGGGGTGGCCAAATCCTCCAGACATTGATTTTGACACATGCAAAGGTGGTTGGAGAAGAAACCAAACATTTGACGGCTCAAAAGAAAACAATCACAGATCTGATGGACTGGGATTAATTTGGCGTAGTATCATTCCTATGGCTCCTATCTCGGGCTAGCAAATTACAGGTGAAACCGCCTGAAACCATGTTTCCTATAGGATGGAATGGCATCAGTCTGCCCAGGAACTTCTCCAGCGCAGGAACTGAGCCTTCCTTTCTTCCTTTCTTATCTTCCCCCCTCCCTCCTTCCCTTTCCCTCACTTGGCTCCAGCCTTTTCACTATTCCTTGAACCCCCAGGCTACTCTCGCCCCAGGGCCTTTGCACCTGCTATTCCCTGGAGCACTCTTCCCTAAGTGTCTGTCCACATGGCCCCTTCCCTCACCTCCCCAGGGCTCTGATCAAAGCCCCTTTCTTGGAAAGCCCCCACCCCATCTCAGCATTTCCCCCAGGGGCTCCAGCAGCACTGATCACCACCTGATCCTCTGACATGCAGTTCCCTCTCGTCTTGGCAGCCTCCACACAGGCCTCATGAATGGTAGATGTTCAAGAAGTCGCTCATTCCTTTATCCATTCATTCAAGAAACACTGATTAGTGCTGACGGGGGAGGTGAGGGTCATTAAAATCCCTCAAGAACCGCCCAGTCTGGTGCGGAAGACAGACTTATAAACAGACCATCATGGAGCCGTGCTGTGAGTGCTGGGGGAGTGGGGCCGCAGGTTGCTGAGAGACCCTCAGAGAAGCTGCCACATGAAGCCCATCTGAGCTGAAATGGACCCGACACCAACTCAGAGGCAAGGGCAGGGGCATGTGCAGGCGCCTAGGACAGAAGGCAGGAGAGGATTTGCGGCGTCCCCACAGGCTCAGGGCCTCCATCCCAGGCACTGATGGAAGTGTAGCTCTTGTTCAACTGACAGTTATTTTTACCTGTCTCTCCCTGTGTGCAGAAACACCCTGAAGTGGCACCTGGCCTTGCTCACTGTGCCTGAGTGCCAAACTGGGCAGAGCACAGACGGGCCCTGGCTTGTGCCCAGGACAGACGCCTGGTGACTGGGGCAGCTGTAACTCCCGGCTCAGGTGCACAAGGTGCAGCCCCCCTTCCCTCCTCCCCTTCCTCCACCAGCTCCCTAAGCCCTCTGTTTACACAAGCAGCAGCTAGCAATACAAATTACCTGCCTCCGCTAATGGACCAGCCGCCTGCGGAGGCCGGCCTTCTGACAGCTGCGAGATGCTTTCAGGAAAGGCTTTTGACTCCCCGTGACATTAGGGTACAATCTCCTGCTTCAATCCCCCTCCCCCAGCCCCACCCGCAGACTCACACAAAGGATGGCTCTGAACAAAATGCCCTGCATGGAGGCAGAAAAGCCCCGTTCCCGCAGCATTGGCGGAGTCTTCCTTCTCCTGCGGGACATGAACAGTCTCAGGAAGGGGAGCAGAGGAGGGGGCCAGGCAGCCACACCTACAACAGAAATGCCTCAACTACAACTGTACAGTCCTGAGAGACACTGAGGTACAGCCATGCATGCCTGGCCAGGCCCAGTTGGGTTCTAGCACTGGCAGCACCTGGCGTGTGGCCCTGGGTGGTCCCTTTCCTTCTCCCTCTGCTTTCCCTGACCTCGGTGCTTCCTAAAGGGGAGAACTCATGCCCCATGGCATTGCCCATGAGCTCGGGATGCACAGACACAGGGACGTCCTAACAGTGTGGGGCCTGGGAGGGAGTGGCACCCCCTCCGATCCTCTGGGCACCTGTTGGCACAAGCCTGCCATGGCCGATCCCTCAGACTCCAAGCCATGGAGGGAGCCTGGTCTGGCTGGAATTTAATATCATTGTTTGCTTCCTTTTCCTAGTTATGTTTCAATTTACAAGTTCTGTTGGGTTTTATGATAGTGGTACAAAGTTTCCTTCTAAGTAAAATAATTCCAGGAAAAGGGAGCAAAGCCACGGAAGGGGAATTGGGTGGGTCACAGTGGAGGCTGTGGAGAGCCTGAAGGTGCTTGCGATATGAGACAGGTCAGTGGGCAATCGCCCTGACCCCCAGCTCCATGGACCTGGAACCAAACCCAGTTTGAAACCCTGATTTGCCCAGTGACCCAGCAGGAGGGAGGTGCCCCTCTGTCTTGGCCCTGCCTGGGGCTTTCAGTTGGAGGAGTGGGAGATGGAGGGTGGAGGGGAGAGGTCAGCATGTCCCTCCCTCTTGTCTCTGCTTCCTGTGGGTGCCCTGGCTGTTGTGACCCACGGTGTCACCTCTCTCTGCCCCTCCAGCCTCGGCTGGTAGTGGCTTCCTGCTGGTGCTAATCTCAGAGTGGCCCCCGCCTCATCTCACCAGCACTTGCACAACCAGTTCTCTACATTAAATGCCCTCCGTTCTAAACACATGAGCCCCTTCTACCTGTGAGCTGAGACCCGCAATTCTCCCGGCCCCTGCCGACCTCTTCCCTCAGGTATGCCACGAGAGCCCAACACGTGTATGACATCTGTCTCTCCCACGAGTCCTCCCTGGGCATGTCCCTCTCTGCCATGACACTTTCCTGTCCTGCAATTGCAACGTCTCCATGCTCATCCACCTAATCTGTGGGCCATCCTTGGCTTCACGCACCCCCTGGGATTTGGGCTTCCTCTAATTTCTGTGGGGCTTCTTTGAAATAAAGGTTCAGACACAGCTCAGAAAGGGTCATGACACCACGGCCCATTCCCAGAAAAGCCACACACCCACTGGACGCTCATGGGCTGGCCACTACCTCTCTCTGCCTTGGTATTCTGATTTGTAACATGGGGAAGGGTCTGTTGTCCCTCCAACCCTAAGACACGTCACCGATGAAATAGAGCTGCTACAAGCATCTGCATACACACAGCTTTTTGCATTTTAAGTAATTTCTGTAGAAAAAATATTCTCAAGAGGAGGATTACTTTGCCAAAGGATGTGAGCATTTGGAAGGGCTGGTTCCAATGTTTTAAACGTCTCAGTTGCAAATATTTAAGAATGCTAAACCCTCTTATCATCATAGGTTCTGATCGGCAATTTTTCCCTTTATTTGTTAACCACAAGTGGGTTGGTCTCTCTGTTAAAAAGTTCCAAGTAGTCATTAATTATTCCCAAAGATTGCAGGGTTTTAAAGGAGGTTTGGAACCAAATGTTGGAGGAGTCCCCACTCCTCCAATAACCCTATCAGCCCTCCCCAGCCTGATGACAACTTGGGGCCAGAATGAGAAAGGTGGGAACCCTCAACAATGGCTTTGAGACACGGCCCGGTGCCAGCTCAGATAACTGCTTTTTTATAGGTAGACATATAGCTTTATTGAGATGTGATCCCCTTAACATAAAAGTCACACCTTCTAAGCATACAATTCAATGGCTTTAATATTCAGAGTTGCACAGCCGTCACCACTAAGTGCAGAACATTTTCGTCACCCCAAAGGGAACCCCATGACCATTACCAGTCACTCCTGATTCTCACCCCAGCAACCACCAATCTCCTTCCTGCATCTATGGATTTGCCTATTCGGGACGTTTCATATGTATGAATCATACCAGCTTTGTCCCTCGGTGCCTGGCTTCCTTCGCGTAGAATAATGTTTTCAAGGTTCATCTACATTGTAGCATAAATCAGTACTTCATTCCTGTTTATAGCCAAATAATATTCCATTGCATGGATATACCACATTTTCTTTATCCATCTGTTCGTGGACACGTGGGTTGTTTTCACTTTTTGGCTATTGTCAATAAAGCTGCTGTGAACATTTATGTGCAGGTTTCTGTGTGGATACTGTTTTCAGTTCTCCCAGGTATATACCTAGGAGTGTGGTGCTGGGTCGTATGGTAACTCTATTTTTAACATTTTGGGGATCTACCAGACTGTTTTCCACAGCAGTTGCACCATTATACATTCCCACTAGCAAGGCATGAAGGTTTCAATTTGTCAGCATCCTTAGGGATACTTGTTATTATCTGTCCTTTTGATTTTAGCCATCCTAGTGGGCGTGAAGTGGTATCTCCCCATGGACTTGATTTGCAGCTCCTTGTTGCAATGGTGCTGAGTAACTTTTTGTGTGTTTGTGGCATTTTTATTGCTTCTTTGGAGAAATGTTTTAGATTCTTGCCCATCTAAAAAACTGGGCTACTTGTCTTTATTGTTGAGTTTTAAGAGTTCTTTTCAGATTCTGGACACAAGACCCTTATCAGGTATATGATTTGCAAATATTTTCTCTCATTCTGTGGCTTGTCTTTTTACTTTCTCGGTGGTGTCCTTTGAAGCACAGAAGTTTTTATTTTTGATGAAGTCCAATTTATCTATTTTTTTCTTTTACTGCTTATGTTCTTGTCGTCACATCTAAGAATTCATTGTCAAATCCAAGGCCACAACGATTAACTTCTATGTTTTCTTCTGAGAGCTTTGTAGTTTTATCTTCTACATTTAGGTCTTTGATCCATTTTTAGCTAATTTTTGCATATGCTGGGTTTGTGTATTGTTCTTTGGAACAGTTACTTTTTAAAGCTGACTACCTTAAAATGGCACTTTATGAGAAACAGTTGCGATGTCTGGTTTATGTTGTCGTTATTATTAACAACGCTCCTTGGTTTTGGAGCTGCCTCACCACAAGGAAACCGATGACCTCACTCCCTCCTCACCCCACTCTGCGTGCAAGTGTTACTGACCCTGCTTCACAGGTGG